>JAUKWC010029765.1:0-18028 GCA_032356245.1 Endocladia muricata | reverse complement strand
CAAAATGTTCCGTTGAACAGAATTTGGGTCTATTCCAAAAATAAGACAAAAATTCCGGTATGATTCATAATCAAATGAACTACAACGTTTTATATTCACTATTTAAATAGAATTGGAACAACTACGGATGGCCTCTGTTTAGCTTTCGGAAATTACTTCCAAATGAAGTTTGATCGCCTCTAAAATATTCTTTTCGATTTCCTCTCTGTCAACCCCGGCAGATGTGCAACCAGGCAGGCCGGGAACATAAGCGCTCCATCCATCCTTGCTTTTTTCATAAACAATTTCAAAACCCATAGTTTAAACTATTTCCTTTTCGACCCTGTAAAATGAACTTTTGCTTATTCCGGCCTTTGTGCATGCCTCCCTAATAGGTACATTCATGTTATCATAAAGGTGTCTTGCAAAATGGTATTTTTCTTTGGTAATTTTTGAGGTTCCCTTTGGCCTGCCCAACAGTTTCTTCCTTTTTCGTGCATTGGCCAGACCCATTTTTGTCCTTTCCGAAATTAGGTTCCGTTCGAATTCGGCCACGGATGCAAATATTTGAAGTAGGAATTTACCGTTGGCGGAAGTGGTATCGAATTCCGGTTCGCTTAGGCTCTTGAAATTCACTCCCCTTTCGTTAAATGTATCTATCAGGTCTATCATATTCTTCAGCGACCTGAACATCCTATCATTTTTATAAGTGATTACCGTATCCCCTTTCCGGAGATATTTCAGCATTTCGTTTAGCCCCTTTCTGTCATCTCTGGTGCCGCTGGCAACATCGGAATAAATATGTTCACAACCTGCTTTTTCGAGAAGACCTTTCTGTGATTCCAAGGATTGGTCTTTAGTTGATACTCTGGCATAACCTACGATCATAGTGTCCCATAAAACGTTAATTATCGAAACTACTAAAAAAGACCAAGATTGGGACACTTTGACAAAAGAAAAACCGCTTTGCCAAAACTGTCCCTAAAAACGGCCGATTTTTGGAACATTATTACTATGTTAAAAAGTTTAAATTCGTAATCGTCTGCAAAATTATTACACCGACTAAAATGGATAAACATCAAACACAAAAAGTATACTCAGAATATGTTCGTAACTATTACGATGTACCTGAAACAAGCCTGAAAAAATTACTTCGTATAGCCCAAGTAAGAAAGATCGATGCGGAGCACTATCTGATTAACATAGGCGATGTCGCCCAGACCCTTTATTTTGTTGTCAAAGGGGTGCTGATATCGGAATACATCGCTAGTGACGGAAAACAGTTGTACAAGAATTTTTTCGTTCCACAGAACTACGCCTCATCGACCGTTTCGATGATCACGGGCAATTCTTCCGAATTCGGTATTCTGGCGATTACCGATTGCACGGTTCTTACCTTCGATTATGAATCATACCGCCATTTGATCCGGAACGATATCGAACTTTTGAAGTTCTATACCGCCTATCTCGAAAAAAACTGGGTCATCACCAATGAGCGTAAGCACATCGCGTTCGCAACGCAAACCGCCAAAGAGCGCTATTTAACCTTTCTAAAGGAATACCCGTTTCTTCCCAATCAGATAAAACAGACCCACATCGCCTCTTATCTGGGCGTCACGCCCACGCAATTAAGCCGTATCAGAAAAGAATTGACGTCGTAATCAACATATGTAAATGACATCGGGCCGCCATCACTATATATTGCGGCAAAAAGAATACATGTCGTTACTAGAAGATTTACGCTGGCGTTATGCCACAAAGAGATTTCAAGAAGGAAAGAAAATTTCCGAGGGCCAAATCTCTACGTTGATAGAAGCTATCAGCCTTGCCCCGACCTCTTACGGGCTTCAACCTTTTAAGGTTATCATTGTCGAAAACGAGGATGTAAGGAAAAAGTTGAGAGCGGCCTCTTGGAACCAGCCACAAATAACCGAATGTTCGCACCTTTTCGTTTTTTGCCGCCATACATCCTACACCGAAAAGTCGATTGATGACTACGTTGACCTAAAGACGGACATCCAAAAACTTGAACCGAACGACTTGAAGAATTATGCCGATTTTATGAAGGATAAAATCGGCCAGCTAAGCGACTCGGCCTATAAGGGGTGGTCTGGCCGTCAGACCTATATCGCCTTATCACATCTGCTGACGGCCTGTGCAAACCAAAAAGTCGATGCCTGCCCGATGGAAGGGTTCGAGCCCGAGGAATATACCAAGATTCTTAAGCTCAAAAACTCTGAATATCGCCCTGTAGTGCTGACAGCTGTAGGATATCGTTCGGAAGCGGACGAAACGCAGTACCAGAAAAAAGTGCGCAAACCGCAGGATGCGCTTTTTACTTTCGTCAAATAAACACGTGGCCTTTACATTTTAAAGTTTGGCAAATAGAGATTTTCGACAAGGTATGCGAGAACGCTGCTATTTTCCCAGACCAAATCAACGATATGAATATCCAAAATTAAAAATAATGCCCTTTCTCACGGAACAAAAAAATGCATATATCGGTCTGATATTGATTACCATAATAATTGGTCTGTCCTTCATTTTGGTCAAAATCGGTCTGAGACATGCGGGAGCGATGGATTTATTGGCGCATCGATTTACGGCCGGTGCCGTTTCAATAGGAATTCTGGGAATGTTCGGTGTTTTAAAACTTACAGCGTTGACCTGGTCAAAGGCGAAACGGCTTTTACTATTATCATTATTTTTTCCGCTTCTTTTTTTCGCCTTCCAGACCTTCGGTATGGAACACAGTTCGACAAGTCAGGCAGGGATAATATTTGCTACCATCCCCATAATCACTTTAGTGGTCGCGGGTATTTTCTTAAAAGAAAAAACTACATTAATTCAAACAATAGGCACCGTATTATCCATAGCGGGTATTGCGTACATAATGTATCAAACGGGGGGCGACGGTGAAAACACTTCATTCAAAGGAATACTACTGTTATTTCTATCCGTTGTATCGATAGTCGTCTATTACACCTTGGGCAAAAAATTAAGCCAAGACTTTTCCACTTCCGAAATCACGGTATGGATGACCCTTGTAGCTTTCCTTGCCTTTAATATGTGGAGCGTTGCCACACATCTTTATAAGGGTACCATCAATGAATTTTTTCATCCCCTATTGGAGCAGGAATTTCTATGGTCGGTACTCTATCTGGGCATATTGTCATCGGTAGTGACCTCTTTTCTTACCATTTACGCATTGAGCAGAATTTCTGCACCGCAAGTTGCCGTGTTCAATAACCTAAGCCCTATAGTTACGATTATCGGTGGCGTCCTATTGTTGGGAGAGACCCTCTATACCTATCAGATTATTGGAGGAATACTTGTAATTATAGGTGTAGTGATGACACAGATTTTTAAAAAACCGATATCCACTTAAAATTAGTAAAAACCAATAAAAATTTAAAATTATGCCAAAAAGCTCAAGAGTAGAACCCGTTCACATAACCAAAGATGAATGGATCAAAAAACAAGATCCGCCCAAAGGTGTTTTCGAAGGAAACCACTATGGAGTCAACTGCGTGGTCATTAGATACTCGGTCGATGGCATCGGGGAAGGACCGAATCTGCACATTCATCCCTACGACGAAATCTTTCACATCATTAAAGGGCGTGCCGAATTTTTAGTGGGCGATGACAAGTTTATTGCGGAAGAGGGCGCTATGGTAATTGGCCCCGCAAACATTCCACATACTTATAAAAATGTTGGGCCTGGAAGATTGGATTCTATAGATATTCACCTCACCGATGAATGGATACAATATGACCTACCTCGCGAAGGAGAAAAATTGAGTGCACCAGGATTGGAATGATCACACGAATTAGGCCATTACCAATCGAAATGCCATTGCAGCTTTAGCGCTGTCAACATTTGTAAAATAAAGGTGCAAGGCAAGTAAGAAATAAAACTTTAATAAATCCTAGAGGATGGAAACGAAAACTTTGTTAAACGAGAATATCAAGAACCTTACTTCCCTATGGAAGTCCGCCTCCCTGCCTTTCAAAGGATATTTTGAAAGGGATGCCTACACCTATTATAGCGTGAAGGATTCGGACTGGCCCAATCGGTTGATTTTCAAAAATGATATTGATGAGGCCGCTTTCGCGAAAGCGAACTCAGAATACTTAATAGAACAAAGTCCCGGTCACTTATCGTATTTCGAAACGTACAATACGGACAAAAGCAATATTTTACAGGATAAACTAATTGTAAAAAGCGTCCAGTACGGAATGTCTTTAAAGCTTACCGAACCTTTCAAAACAGGAAGTAGGGTAAAGTTCAAACCTGTTGCGCTCTCTGAGGATGCAAGATTATGGACTGAACTTTTTGAGGATTGCTTTGAATACAGAACACATCCCAAACAAGTGGTACTGCCTACCAAAAACACTTCCTTTTATCTGGTCTACAACGAGGCGAAAGACGTCATAGGCACAATTATTACGCATTCAAAGAATCAAGATGTAATCGGTATCCATTCTATTGGTATCATCCCAAAAGCACGTCGCAATGGATATGCAGAAGAATTGATGAAAACGATTCTCAATCTATCTATAGACTATGGTTTCAAGAACGCTGTATTGCAGGCCTCTGAAATGGCGGTGCCCCTTTATGAAAAACTCGGTTTTGTGCATCAATTCAAAATGAAAAATTACGTAACGAAATAAAATCTACTACTACGTTTTGTCTTTCTGTTTTCAAGCCTCACGAATTTGAGGAAAACTAAATTTCTGATTATTTCGATGAATTTAAAATACTACGCTTTACTTTCTATCTTTTTAATGCTAAACACGATGGCTTTCGGTCAAATCGAAAATATAACCATCGATGAGCATACTACCGTATATAAATTGTATGCAGGTCTTTACAGTAGATTAAGGGCAAGTACCGATAGTACGAGTTTTGAAGATAAGGTCTCGTTCCGCATAGCTGCAAGGGTTACCCAAAAGTTCAGTAATGTATTCAGTATAAATGCGCAAGCCGCGCTACAACTTGAAAATGATGAAGATATACTGCCCATCATCGATTATGCCTTTATCACACAAGTATCCAAAAAACTGCAATTGAGGTTAGGTTCTTTTGCTACGCCCAATACCTTGTTGCGCCCCAACCCCATTACTTGGCAGGGACATACCGAGACCTACGGACAGTCAAGAATAACCGGTGGTATACCCGGAGGATTATTGGCCTATACTTTTAATGAGACCCAGAATTTGAACGTTGGCTATCATTATCAAAATGAACAATGGGCCAGCCACGCGATGTTCGCATCGGGAAATGTTGCTGTGGCCGGATGGGTTCAAAATGATGGGGAGTACTTTGGACAGTTGGACTTCGAGAATGAAAAATTTACCGCTACGCTCAATTACGGAAGTATTTTCAATGAATGGGCGAGCACCGTTTTTTATAACCTGTCACAAAGATATTCCATCTACACGGATGTCAATTACAGAACAATAACAAAAGAGTCGGAAGTATTCCGTCTCGGTGGCCGCAGTTACTTTGGCAATAAAAAATTACATATCAAAGGGTTTTTGGCCGTACAATATGATTTTGCTTCGGACTTGGCATCTGCAGAACTATTCATCCATTTAAACTAAGAACTATGGAAAATGCAAAGAACAAAGAGACAAAAAGTGAAGACCTGAACAATGAGGGACGAAGTTTTGAGATTTCAAATCCAAAAGGAAATCACGACCCTGCCCCCTTGGCCTATTCCCATCTGGGCGTTGTACCCGCAGGTCAAAAACTGGTTTTTGTTGCCGGACAGGGCGGTGGTGGTTCAGACGATTTTAAAGAACAATGCGGCAAAGCTTTAGAAGGTGTGGAAACGGTTATGCAAGCGGCAGGTGGTTCTTTAAAGGACATCGTAAAATTTACAATATTTGTCGTAGACCACAATGAGGACAAACACAAGATTTTGATTGACGAATTGCACCAGCACTTCGGTAAACTTTATACGCCCACTTGTAGTCTGGTGCCAGTTCCAAGGTTAGCATACCAAAAATCACAAATTGAGATTGAAGCAATAGCGGCAATACCAGCAGTATAAATCCGAAAAATTTACAATACACCACCAGAATACAATGACCAAAAACAAATCCTCTAGACCAATTAATTAGATATCAGAAACAGGTATCAGAATACGATAGGAATTTTGAAATAAAACTGTATCAATGGATTGAAGAAAAAGGCGGCAAGATAGATACTGATGATCATCAAAAGACCTGATTTGGGAACTTTATTCTCTGAGATAATTTACATCTCCTTCAGATTTCTAGTTGTAAGTAATATTGTCTAAAGACAAACAGGCAAAAAACTAAAACTGTAACCAAAAAATCTGTTTAGAAGCAAATCTCGGTAGTTTCGAAAAACGAACGTTTTTTGGGACTGTTACACTTTTCTATAACCGCTTCATCTCACAGCTTTTTATGGCAGTGCAATTTTGTGAAAATTGGATAACTTTTTTAAGTTGAGACACAAAAACCCTTTACGGTAAAATCATCAATGGTTTTATTATAACCAACTAGAATAAGCTGGGATTTATGATTTGGGTATTACTTAGCAAACCAGAGCATACTAATTATGTAATTATAACTCTTTAGAAAATGGCACTGCTCATAGAAATTGAATGATTCATAATCATCATTATATATGTGAAACCAATCTTCAGCGTCCTCACTCCTAATTTCTTCTATATATGAAAATCCTTTATTAAAAACATCCGCAACTAAAGTATTCGCAGGGACTTTGGAACCAACCTTAAATTTTAGCGCCCATTCTGGAAATTTGGACCCAGATTTATACCATTTTATATTTCCATCACTATTGAATGTAAAAAATACCGGTACTGGACCAATTTCAGCATATCTCAATATAGTTGCCAATAAACTGGTGCTGAAATGTTCAGACAAGAAGCTCATAATCTCGAAACCAAATTTATCTTTAAATTGATTATTTACAGACAAGAAATGTGATTGGGGCATCAGTAGACAAGAGGCAAAATAATCAGCTTCAAGTTCAATTTCGTCTTGTTGATTGCCTAACAGATATTCCGAAACATGCGGCTCCAGTTCGTTGGTAAGTAGCCCCATCCTATGTTCGGCAATAAGTGCATGCGCTAATTCGTGGGCAATGGTAAAGCGTTTTCTTGGCGTATTTAAAAGCTCGGGGGCTTCTAAGTTAATATGGATGTAAAACTTGCCATTTTCACATACCGTTAATCCTTCAAAGGCCCCCTTATAGTCATCAAATATCAGAACGATATTTTCGCTTTCAGCAATTCTATGAAAGTCCGGTAGCCCTAGATTATTCGAAAACTCGTCAGTGTAAGCTCTAGCGTGATTTGCCAACTCATTTCTTCTCTTGTCGTCCATATAGCTTTTGATTGTTCAAAACTTTTGACCTTATTTCATTTGACAATTCATTAAAGCCTCTTGCAGCCATTTTCAGCTGTGTAAAATCATGGATTATTACCTTTCCGGAATGTTCTTCTTGAAATTGGTCCTCATCACGCCAGATGCTTTCAAAATCCAAATCGCTAATGCTATATTTTGGTTCATAGTCTGAATAAAGTTTATCGAACCTTGCCATATCGCCTTCCGTTTGTGGGGGCATATATCCACATACGGCAAGCCAATGAGCCAAATCCTTGTATTTTATATCTAAACTATTTTTCTTTAGAGTAAACATCCCAGATAGGTTTAATTCTATTTCTTATATTATTAACTATTCCTTTGATGGTAACCCTAGTCAAACCGGTTGTTTCCATTAATAATTGAATTAAATGTTTAGGTGGTCTCGTGCCTTCTTCTACACCGGCATCCATATAGGTCAAAAATATCATCCGGTGTTGGTCATTCACCCCTGACAATATGTGGTCTACCAATTCCAAATACTTTTTTAACCTTCCTGATGGTTCAAGACTTGTACTGAAAACTTCCAATTGGTGCATTTCATAAATCAAACCTTCATTGCCGGTGTAGGGGTTGTTAGATATTTTTACCTCTTCCCTATGGAGATTTACAGATTCATGGAACGCAATTTTATTCAAATATGCCTTGACCGCGTTATCAGGAACTTTAATAGTTGCTGTTTCTAAACTAAATTTCTCTGCATGAATGAATTTCCTTATTGCTCTTTGAGCGATTTTAAGGGAGTCGGATAAATCCCGATTATTCTTTATACATAATCGCTCACAAAATTTCAGAAGAGAAGGTCCGAACTTATAGAACAAAATCTCAGCAGCCTTTTTTGCTACCTCCTCATTTTCAGGATCACCATCACTTTTCCAACTGATAACTTCTATCAGGTCTACTGTTGAAATATTATCTGGATTATCCCAATCTAACAATGCCTTTCATTTATTATACGCAAAAGCGATGCATCGCTTTTCGTATTAGAGTGAGGGCTACTTTGTAGCAAACTTTTATTCAAAAATAATATGATATCATGAAGGAAACATTTTCAAAAAACGGACGCGACGCACTGCTTCCTGATGAAACGCATACGAAAATACCAAATTCTACAGAATTCAAGATTCTTTCCCTTGATGGTGGGGGTATCAAGGGGCTATACGCCGCAAAGCTTTTGGCCCAAATAGAGAATAAGACTGGTAACCTGATAGGTAACCATTTCGACATGATTTGTGGTACATCGACGGGTGGCCTTTTAGGGTTAGGTATAACAAATAATATTCCGTGTAATGAAATTGCTCGTTTTTATGAAGAGCACGGGCCGTTGATTTTCCCATATGGTTCCTGGGTAATGAGAAAGCTTAGGTTTATTAGTCAAATCGGTTTTGGGTCCAAGTACAGTAACTTGAAACTTAAAGTTGCCCTAAAAGAATTATTAGGCGACTATAAAACAATGAAGGACGCAAATCATCTCATGTGCATACCATCTTTCAATATTACGAAAGGTAGACCATCTGTATTCAAGAAACCATTTGGCCATTATCACAGAGATGGAAGGTTTACGATGATGCAAGTAGCCTTAGCAACTTCGGCTGCCCCCACATACCTGCCGGCTGTAACGATAGAAGGGGATCAGTATATCGATGGCGGAATCTTTAGTAATAATCCAAGCCTGATTGGATATACTGAAGCTATGGACCACTTTATCGGAGAAAATAAACCCTACGTTTCTGAGGGGGTTACCTATGAAAGTATCTCTATGCTATCCATAGGGCTTCCGGGCCATCCTATTGGTGAAAAGCCTATCATTTCCTCGTCTAAATCATTCTTAAAATGGAAAGAAAAGCTAGTCGGTACCGCCATGACGGGTTCGGATTATATCACAGAATATCAAGTTAAAAAGTTAGTCGAAGTAAGTGGCGGATACTATTATAGGCTGAATCCTCCACAACTTTCTCCGAGTCAATTGAAGCATGTCGATATGGACAACACATCGGAATGTGCGATTCGGACCTTGACCACTTATGGCCAAGATGTCGGCGATGACTATACAAGTTCGAAATGGCCGGAAATCAGTAATTTTTTCAATAATTCAAAAACGTATAAATTTTAAGTTATGGCAAACACTAATACACAATTTATAAAATTCGATAACAATCTAATAATACCGTCTTCAAAAAGGACGAAAATGAGCGAAGCTAGGGAATCGGCCAGAACTAGAATAAGTTCGTGGTTCAAAGAACATCAACCGGATTACCCTATTGATTTCTGGATACAGGGTAGCCATAAGAACTTCCTGAATATTAGAACCGAATACGATGATTGCGACCAAGATGACGGTATCTATGTAAATCGAGATCCGGACGATTCGGTTGATGGCACGACTCTCCAAGGGTGGGTACTAGAGGCTCTGATCGGAAGTACTTTTACGGCTCCCGAACATAGGTCGAGATGCGTACGCAACTTCTACAAACCTTACAACCTGGGAACCTTTCATATAGATTATCCATCTTATTACATGACGGATGATATGTCTCATCCTATGCTATCCGTAAAAAATCGTGAATTGGAAGAAAGTGATCCAAGGGAGTTTACGGAGTGGCTAAATGCTGTAACTGATGACCGAGGGCAGCTTAGAAGACTGATTAGATATTTGAAGGGATGGGCGGATTATAAGAGTAAATCAATCGATATGCCCAATGGTCTTATACTCACAATTTTGACTTGTCAAAGCTATGTGGCAGTAGAATCTCGTGATGATGAAGCTCTGTATCAGACACTTTTAGGTATTCAATCAAACCTAATTGCCGAATGGAAATGTATCATGCCGGCTACACCATACGACAATCTTTTGGCGAACAAGAATTATACCTTCCAAGCAAATTTTATGAATGCCCTTTCAAATCTAATAGATGATGGTAGGAAAGCGCTTGAAGAAAAGTCCAAACACAATGCAACCAAACTTTGGAAGGATCACATGGGTTCTAGATATCCTTTAGCACCCGAAGAAAATCAAATTGGCAATAGGACCGCTCTAGCAAATTTAATAGGAAACAACAAACCTTATTTCAATGGTAGCGAATCAGTTCACTAAAGATTTGGAAGAAGCTCTAGAGCTTTTTCCATCTTTGAAATATGAATTCCTTTCGAATACTCGATATGCTCATAAATTAACTGGAACCTTCGATATAATTGATGGTGAGGGAAATCATTGGGGCGCCTTTAGTGCGTCCCTTTATTTTATGGATGTATACCCTAAAGGATTCGCAGTACTTCAGGACGAATCTAAAGTCTTTCCATGGAGTATAGATTGGCATATTGATAAAGTAACCGGGTTGTGTTGTGTTTGCGGTCCAATTGAAAGAGAGGAAAAAGCAACTACGAAGATTTCAATAATTGGTTTCATCAAGGAATATGTTATACCTTTTTATGCTAATCAAATCCACAAAAAAGAATTCGGCCATTACAAAAATGGTGAATATGGGCATTATAAAGAAGGAATATGGGAAGCGTTAGAAGAAGAATTCGCTATATCTAATAGGAATGACATTCTTCGAATACTAGGTCGAATGAATTCCAAACGGGGAAGAAATGAAATCTGTTTTTGCGGAAGTAGAAAGAAGTTTAAGAAGTGCCACATGAACAGGATTGCTTATGTTGAAGCGGTGGCAAAACAAGTCATACAGGAAACTAAAATCTAATGTAGGAGCCCATTATCAGTCAATCCAATCCACAATTGGGGCCTCTTAAATTTTTTTTGAGGAGCCCCACAAAACGAAATATATTTGGTTGAAAAATAGAAATTCACTACGGAACTTTTTAAAGACCATAAAAACCGTATGAAAGTTATTTCAAGAGTGCCCATTCTTCATTTATTCTATATGCATGAGATGTGACAAACGTTTTTGAATACCCATAACAATTACCTACCTTTTCTCTAAAAGAGGTGGAATCCAATTATTATATGTCTATTTAATTTTCGAGAATAACAATCTAGTTACCAAACGAACATTTTCTATGTTTAGAGACACCTCAATTGTCTTTTACAAAACGGGTAAGCCTACAAAATAATATTATCATGAATATTAAGGAAATAAATGAAATGCCCGTGGCCAAGCGAATCTTGATCGTCCAGGACATTTGGGATTCCATCGAGAACAAAGACGGCATCGAGTTGACCGAGGAAATCAAAGTAGAACTTGATAGCCGTATCAAACGCCACAAAAGTGGTGAGGCTACATACTATTCCTTAGAAGAATCAAGAGAGCGAAACGCCAAAATCAGAAATGACCTATAAATTTCAAATTCTCGATACCGCCGATTAGAATATATTGAAGGTAACCTACATTACGAGATTGTTCGCAAGGTCTGCCAATGGATTTTGAACTTTGCCTCGATGTGGGCTATGCCGATTTTCTGAACGTACCACTTCGTTTTCAAAAAAAGATTTTATAAAACGATTACCTTGTCAAGATATAATTCCTTCTTAAGCTTGACTTAATCCGACCCTTAAAAATACAACGCCTTATTTTTTCCGCTAAACCAAATAAGTTCAAGAAAATCGATAGTTCCCTGATCTAGGTCGATAGGTACGATTTACCCAAATCGGGTTGGGTCCGGGTAAAATTACTTTAGAATTACCTAATTTTGATTTCAAATAATAACTAATGAAATAAGGAGCATAAAAGAATTTTAAAATACAAAAGCGTTTCGCTTTTGGTTTGGCAACGGAAAATCGCCAGTTTTCAATACCCGCTAAAACCAAAGTACAGACGCCCACGCTCCGGCGTGGGCTGTTCTTGCTTGGTGGGTGGGTGTCTGGCGATACCTCCGTTGCCTGTGAGTTCAGTTCCACGCTTTTTTTATGAAAAAATTCGACAAAAAATGTAGTATTTACGAAGAGAAGAATATCCCATCTCCAAAAAATGCTATCATAAAGGCGTACTGGCCCTTTGATGGAAAAAAATTCAAGAACACACCGGCTCAAGTGGCGAAACACTTTGATCTAAATTCAGAAGAACTTTACAACATTATTGCCGCCTACTCTAAAATATCCGTATACGACCATTGTTCGGATTGCGGGATGGAAATGGTTACCGATGTCCATTGTCAGCTTGATTTTCTAATAGCATATCAAAATGATGGAATCTGTGAAAATTGCGAAACAAAGAAATCAGATAAAAAGAAGAACATATGATTAATAGTGCTTACCAAAAACTAGAGTACAATGATAACAATAGAAGAAAAGCTTTACATCACCAAAGAAGTAAATCAGATTATCGTCAAATATGCCGAACAGGTAGTACTGAAGAACCTGTTGCGGTCTTATAGTTTTGAGGATTGGAAGACTTCTAACAAACTAACGTCACTTATAGGGGAAGTGCACAGTTTTTGTCCGGAACGGCCAATTCGAGCAACAGCAGTACGGTTGGCCGACTTCTGTTCAACCTTTTTGGATAGACTCTCAAAGGATGACCAAGTGGCTATTCATTTCTGGACAATTAACTATAAATATGACAAGTATCTTGAAAATGAAGAATCTTTAGCCGACTATGAATTAGAGGAAGACCTAAAGCATCGCGCATTCGAGGAAAAATTTGGTCGGCAACTGGCACAAAAAATTTATGACCCAAAGGCAACCGAATTAGAAAGTGACTGTATCGGCCTCATGACAGATTACCTATTTTCTTTTACGGATCAATTAGATTTATCCGTTATCGATGATGATACGGTAGTCTCTGTTTTGCAACAAATTGATATGGATGTTTGGGTTTAATTCAAAAATTATCGCAATGATTTTAAACACGCCCTTTGTCCGTCGAATATTATTCGCTCTTTGGATATTTTCGCCACTGGTGTACAATCTTTCAACAGAACCCAGTGTATTTTAGCTTATTTCAGCCTACGCTAGTTTCCCTTTGTGGATACTATTCTTTTTCACGAAAGGAAAATGAGGTGAATATTCATCCTAAATATATATAATTATAGATTTAAATAATTGTAGAATTGTATATTTATTCCCACAAAACCAACCCCCGCCCACCATTATATGGAATCCCATTTTAGTTTTCTTGATACCCAGTACCCTACCCTATTCGCAATCAGCGAGCTTTCCGAGAAACTGATTTACGTAGACCCAAGCTCTTCATTGGCCAAGTCAAGGTTATTCTCGGAAAAATTGAGCCGATTGGTTTGGGATTTTGAGGAAATGGGCGAGTTACAGGGTTCGCAGAACGACAGGATTTACCGGCTCGGAAATGCCAATATCACCCCGGATATCATAACCAACATTCTACATACCATCCGGAGGTCGGGCAACAAAGCAAGCCATGATGGTGTCGGTTCTTTTCAAGAAGCCCATTTTATACTTAAAAAGTGCTTTCAGCTGGCGAAATGGTACCGCAATTGGCCAGTGACGGCGATGCTAGGGAGTTATTGCGTGAGATTGAGGGGTTGAAAACTTAATAATTTACTAAAAATTAAAAAATCGGATGAGTTTAGACAACTTTTACAAGCTAAGACGAAACTTTATCATTTTAGGTCTAACTGGTAGGATGCGGTCAGGCTCAGACCTGATTGTTGATTTATTGACACAAGAAAAACTTAATCATGACCAGGCAAAATTTCTAAATGCTTTCAGTGAAACGTACAAACGTGTTAGCTTCAGTGAATCAAGAAAAATTAGAAGGATTATAGACTTTTACGGGTATCCCAATAATTGGATAAGGTTTGAGGTAATTGAGTATAGAAATGTCGTACTGCTCTTTTTACTGAATCATTGCTATGATTCTTGCCCGGATAAATTTTCAGATAATATTGTTAATTGGATTATTGATTTGGGCTCATACAAACATTTTGAGTATCCACGATTTGGGTCGGAAAACGGTATTGCAAATGGAAGTAAAAAATTCATTGAAAATAACTTTAAGAACACATTTAAAGCTGCTTTAGACAGTATAGATAAAACTTTTGAGCACAATTCATTACTCGAAAATTTAAAGTCAAACAACTCGGACTTTTTCTTTTCGGAAGATTTCAAAAAATTTACCAAAATTATTTTCACAAAACTTGATTCTTTTAGTCCTTATCTACGATATAGACTGATACACATAACGACTTACTTGCTGAGACGTTTTGGCTCCTTAGATTTAAAAATAATTAAAGACGATAATGACGAAAACGGGCTTGACCATATTTACACTATTGCAAACGTTATCAATCAACTAATCAAAATTCATAGAAATGCTAAAGCCGCAAACAAAAAGTTTGCACACATCATAATTGATCGTTTAAAAAACTCTTATGAATTAATGTATTTCAAAGAGAAGTATAGCGGCTTCTATATGGTTGGCGTCAACTCTGATGAAGTACTGAGAAAACGACGTATTAAGGAGAAATTTAAGAATTTCAAAAAATTAAGCAATCCATCTAAAAATGAAGAACTAACGACTAATCTTGACGATATAGAATTTAAATTTGCAGGATTTAAAAAGGGCAAATTCGAAAGATTTGATGTTGAAAATTGTCTTCAGAAAGTCGACTACCATACTTATCTCAACAGTCTCGATAGTTTTGAAAACATTGAGAAAGAATATATCGATGCTGGTGAAGAAATTGAAAATAAAAGATTAGAAAGGACAAATAAATTTTACGTCTATCAACCCTTTATAATTCAAGTGCTCAAACTAATGGCTAGCATCCAACAACCAGGCATTATTCAGCCCAATTATGTTGAGCGAATTATGCAAATTGCCCATTTGGCAAAATTAAATTCTGGTTGTATTTCAAGACAAGTAGGCGCTGTTGTTACCGATTCTCATTTTTCCGTAAAAGGAATTGGATGGAATGAAGTTCCTGTTGGTCAAATTCCTTGTAGCTTAAGAGATCTAAGGGATTTGGTAGAAGACAACCATACCGGGTTTTCACAATTGGAGAAGGGTAATACCGAACATGTTTATGAGGACAAAGAAAGTTTTAATCAAAAAATCATTAAGGATTTTGAAAAAAATAGTTTTGAACTAGAAGAAAATTTAAAAGGTCGTTCTTGCTCTTTTTGCTTTAAAACTTTTCACAATGCTTATGAAGGGAAAGAAAATCAAGTCCACACACGATCTCTTCATGCAGAAGAGAATGCCATGTTACAAATTACCAAGTATGGTGGACAAGGTCTAGAGAGAGGAAATTTATTTACTACCGCCTCACCCTGTGAACTTTGTTCTAAGAAGGCGTTTCAACTCGGCATTAAAAATATATTCTACATTGACCTATATCCAGGAATCTCAAAAGATCATATTTTAGAGGGCGGAAGAAATTCTTCAAGTAATCCTAATTTGTACCAGTATCAAGGAGCGATTGGCCGTGGATATTAAAAACTTTACAAACCCTTTATGTCCATCAAGGATGAAACGTTCTTGAGAACTAAAATTAAACCAACAGTCAAAGAAATGAAGAATCAAAATTAGCATGCTAAATAAAACTACTTATAGCCCTGTAGATAAATCTCCTTTTCTGGTATGCTGCAGGATAATGCTGTAATGGATGATTCGGTTCGTTCTGTGCCAGGCATTCCGTTTACTTTTGTACCACCGTACCGTTTTGATCCGTGCAAATTAAAAGGTCAAGCATATTTCAGAAAAACAAGATGCAATCCGCTAAGTTCAGCGCCTATTTATAAAAGCAAACACTACCGCATTTCAATATCAATCCCAAATAACTAAAATCGACTACCTGCACCCAGCATTTTACAAAGAACTTTTATGTGCGAGCTGGTGGCCCAGTCTCTAAGGATAGCAATGCCAAAATTCTTTTGCGGATAAAAATTAAGGTTTGAATGCGGTACACGAAAAGAAATTAGCGGCACAAAACAAAATCTTGAAAACTTAAAAAAAGTAGAATGAAGAAATGTTATGGAACCTTCTTAAGGAAAGAGATATTATGAAAAGTAATTTCTTTGTATTGCCAAAAAAGAGCTCTAAGCCACATGATACACGCTTTTCACAACAAATTAACCTAAAAATTCACTTATAAGTGAATTAAATTTTTATATTTACGCGTAGATGAGTAAATTTGCACGCCTTAAACACATTACGGATTACGATAGGGTCGCCTATTATTCAGTCTGTTTAAGTGATGACCCCGACACTCTCGACGAGAAAGATTCGTTGTATGAATCATTTTTGAAAATCCAAGGAGCCAAAAATAAAAAGAAGGTTGTACATATTACAAACTGGTTAAAAGAGATTGGAGAAAGATATGGCGCACAAAAACATCTTTTCCGAGACGAACAGAATCAGGGCGAAGCTAGTGGCCTACCGCCCCAAGGCACCCATAGGTCCCCTACTTATACTGAAGATGGCAAAAATATACCTAACAATTTAAGATTATACTGCTACAGACTAAACCCACACGTAGTTATCCTTTTCTCTGGTGCTATCAAAACGGCAAATTATGCTCAAGACTGCCCAAATGTTAAATCCCATTTTAATGAAGCTAACCGCTTGACGAAAGCGATTGACATTGCAATTAAAGAGAATGAAATCAGATGGGTAGACGACGATTTTGATATCGATTTTGAAGATGATATGCTAATGTATCTATAATATCAAAACCACATTATGAAAAAAAACAACATCATTAACGAATGGCTTGACGAGAATAATGACCCTGTCATCGAACGTCTAGTAAAGCGAAATCTAGCCATTGCCCACAAAGTGAGAAACATCTTGAACGAAAAAGGACTCAGTGACAAAGACCTGGCCAAAATACTGAAAAAAACACCCTCAGAAATCAGCAAATGGTTGAGCGGCACGCACAACCTTACCCAAAAGTCAATTGTGAAAATGGAATTAGCACTTTATACGCGTCTATTGCACGTCGAACCAGTAGTTCATTATGTATATCTTGGGAAAATAGAAGGTGGAATGAAGGACGAAATTAAAAAGTACACCAAAGGCAACTACAATAAAGTTATGCCCGCTTACGCAAGCTAATGGCGAAACAAAGACAACATATAGATCCAGAGAAAATACATCTCAAACACATCGAAGTGCTTTTTGCGGATATAGGTGAAATTGAAGAAACCGCATTACCGATATCATCTGTAGACGGTAAGGTTGCGCACACAAGTGCCTATAATGTTTCTGATAATTTATTTCTGATGGGGTTGCAATCAGTCGTCAAAGCTTTGGGCAGCAAAATACAAACTGAATGTAGATTTCGAGCGGATTTTCATTTTGAAGTTGATAACTTAGATGAAATGTTCGAATACAATGAAGAAGATTTACCAATTTTTCAGGAATTATTTGTGGCAACAATTGCAGGAATTTCATATTCTACTTTCAGAGGAATTATCTTTGAAAAAACTTCTGGTACTTCTTGGAACGGAATAACACTTCCCGTAATTAACCCGGCCCTGATTCTAGATAGCTGGATTGAAAATGAATAATTGTCGTTATTATTTTTGATATTACGGTCAAAGAATTTTTTTAAATCCGACAAAACAACACCTAATTCGACACCCACTAAAACAAAGCCCCGTTATCATTGCGATAACAGGGCTTTTGGCGGAGAAAGAGGGATTCGAACCCCCGGAGGTGTGACCCTCGCTAGTTTTCAAGACTAGTGCATT
>JAUKWC010029654.1:0-18042 GCA_032356245.1 Endocladia muricata | reverse complement strand
CCCCCGCCGCACCTCCCCAGCGCTTCCGCTTTACCCTCACGCCCGACTCGTCGCTCCGTCTCACGCCTCCCCCCTCGACCACCCCCACTGCCCTTCACTGCCCATCTTGCCGCGCGTACCCCCACCCTCTCCACCTTCATCCCCTCCACGCCTCCCCTCCCACGCCGCCCCTTTGCACACTAGTGGCACTGTCCCCCGCACGCGAGCACGCGCAGGGGAGCGCACAAGCTGCCGCTGTGGTGCGCGTGAACGTCGTCAAGGTTGAGCGTGTGCGCGTGTATGTGCAGCGCGCGCTCACGCCGGCGATGCCGTGCGTCTCCTGTGCGCTACCGCGGTGTGACGCAGCAGGCGTGCATGTGCAGGGGCCACACGCGGTGGTGGGGAATGTGCAGGCGCGTGCGTGGACGGTGGTGGATGATGGGACGGCACAGGCGCGGATGGAAGTGGAAGGGGTGCGCGCAGTGGCGGCGATCCTGGGCGGAGGGGAGCTGGATCGGGTTTTGCTCGAAGTCGGGGCCGCAGAGGCGGAGGTGAGGGTGGAGGGGGAGGGGAAGGTAGAGGTGGAGATGAGTGAGGCAGAGGCGCGCGCGTACATTCGGACGAGCGGCGGCGGGGTCAGGCGGGAACGGGCGCGGCGTGAGCTTGCGCGGGTGATAGCGGGGTGGAGGGAAGTGTGTGTGACGGCGCTGGTGCTAACCGCCGCGGCGGCTGGGGGAGTGGAAATGCGCACGATCGGGGTGGGGTTTGGGCGGAAGGTGGCGACGGCGGGTCGGGGGTTCCGGGGGGTGTTGGCGGTGGCGGTATGGAAGGAGGGCGGGGTGGAGGTGGCACGCGGGCTGCTGCGGGAGGAGCAGGAGGCGGAGGATGGGAGACGGAGGATGCAGACGGCGAGAGGGGAAAGGTGAGGGGTGCCAGACGAGGATTTTGCGTTGTTGTGCATCGGTTTGGAGCACGTCGGCGCGGTGTGCGCGAAGCTTGCGCATCCCATGGCGGCCGTTTTGCCCAGCCTTTCGAGCGCGTCCCAACTCACGCCGTGGAGCTCTGCCACGGCTTTTCGAGGGCGACGTGCGGCATGTGTTGACGTCGCCGTGGCTGTCGCCTGGGGCTCCATCCGCCAGTGACTAGCCGTATGCAGTTGCAAAGGAAGGGAAGTTTGTAAATTTGTTGCCTCGACCGCCGCTCTCTGTCATACTGTGTTTTCAACGTGGGCGAACGGGGAACGAGGGGAAGTGAGACAGGGAATCAGGGCCAAGCTGAGGAGGTGCACACCTCCCCAACTTGCCCTAAACCCCAGTTTGAACTTCACCAGTTCCAACGTTTTCCTCATTCCTTCCCAACTTTTCAACTTTCTGACGCAAAAACGCAAGTCCTAGTTCCATGTGCACCATTTGAACAAGAAGCACTGCCAACACTGCATCTCGGGGAGCCAGCAACCCTGCATCCGCCATCTGTGCAGCAAATACCCCTTCACGCCATAACACTACTCCGTCCTCACGACAGCGCGAAGTAGGGGATAAGGATTGATGGGCAAGTTGGGGAGAGATTCATGTGTATTGCTTGTCTTCGGGCACTTGTTGAGGTTTGGGTCATATGACGTTTGGCCCCTTTGCTGCAAGGGCTTTATCATTTTTAGCGTCTCATGTAGAGTCGGAGCCCATGTCTTTTTGCATGCGCCTGCGCACTTGCGTGCAGTGTTGGCCGAAAAAAAAGTGGGGCAGCGTAGCTTGGAAAGCTAGCTACGGGGTCCCTGTGCTTGCGATCGAGCGTTGCGTTAAAATCTGCATGTGTATGTCTTCATGCCGTGCGTAGTTTTCGGTGATGGTACGACATCTCTCAGATGGCCGAGTCAGGCGCAAACATAAACAAAGGCAGCATCTTGATGGTCAGACCTGTCTGCGGTGCCAGCCTCGAGCGAGAGAACAAGAAAATGCACAGGTACGCAGACACAGATACAAGCACGATGCTCGAAAGATAATATAGATCAGAGCAGCTTGAGCAAACATGGTTTGGTGTTTATCAACTCCTGTTCTTCCCATTTGTCTAGCTAGTGTTACGTGAATGCATGATATATGATACTGTTACAGTCTATTCTATACCGGCATCTGTCGCCTAGCAGGCATAGTTCCGGCGTGCTCCCGATTGCTTTGAGCCCCCCCTACTCAAGTCTGGTTGCGGGGCTGTTAGCGATAGTTCAATGGCGGGCGACTGGCCTCTGCTATGAAATCTCTCGATCTGATTTGACGCTTTTCCTCTCCTTGGGAAAGCCTTCTACGACTTGCTCAAAATTATTTCGCGAGAATCACAAGGAGACACGGTCACATTTCTGGAAGGCTGCTTGGCTCTCGAGCCGGTCATCCAAGTGCAAATATGCCCAGCGATGTACGAGTATCATGAGAATGATTCAATCTCAGCGCTTGTACTTCGATCCTCTCCTGTCATCTTCATTTAACTTCATATAGTCTACCCGCTCCCAAAAGGTGTGAGTTCAGTTCCACAACTCCAAACGTTTCTTTGTCATGAACCTTTCAAGAACATTTTCCGCACCGAGACTCCCTCAAATGTAATATGTTCTTCTACCGCAAAAATAAGACCGCTGGTGTGTCCGCCAAATGTCCATTGCGACGTGTATCCTCTGGAGCAGCTTCTCCAAACGAGATATCTCCACCGATTTGCACTCAGCTCTTGGAAGCTTATCGAGGGATGCAGCAACAGCGCCTGCAGATCCTCGATATGGAATTGCACTTACAGAGTTCCACGGAATGTTCTGAGGACTTCAAGCATCAGGCAGGCTTGCTAATGCTGGAGACGATAGCCAGTACGCTTACTGAGGCTCCAAACCTCTCGATTATTGAGTTTATGGGTGTAGAAGACGAAGAAGAGCTTCGGGAATGGGTGAAGTCTGATTTTGTTGAGTGCAAGTCTTGTACTGAACGCTTGACAGGACAATCGTTCTCGAGAATGGAGATGAATTTCAAGCTTTTAGAGCAGATAACCTCCGATAATCTCAAAGAAGTTGAGATTCGAAAGCAGCTGTTTTCGTTGTACGAGAAGGAGAGCTTTAAAAGCCGAGTAGTCGAAGTGGCTCTCGCAGCCCGTGAGATCGGTTTTGTTTCAACTGTTGACTCGATCGAAAAGCTCATTTCTGGAGTTGAGCATGGTTTCTGGAATGCAAATCATCTGAATGGTAGCGACCGCGCGGTCCACGTCTGTGAGACTTGTCAATTGAGAAGTTGGCACAACTCTGATACTACCATCCGACAAGAGGTTGCCAAAGTGGACAAGAGAAACATTGCTAACATTGGTGCAGCGAGTGCTGTCATTCAAAGTAGCCCTGAAGTATTGGTTCCTGTACAAATGAAGTCATCCTTTTACGATTCTACTGCGGCCTTCACAGTCAGTGCGGAGACGATTAGTGCTCTTTCCGATGATTCCATCGATAGCATGGAATCTAGACCTCCCCCGTTCACTCCCTCAACGAACCTTATTGACCAAACACAGTCGCTGAAGTACTTGGAGCGAGGGCAGGTACATAAAAGTATGTCCGAGAGAACAGTTGGACATGCCGATAAGAACAACCTTCTTCCCGGCGAAACCTCTATACATGTTTCCCCGGCATGTACCCTCAGCATAGACATAGAGGCTATGGAGCCCCTTAGTTGGGCTAGTGTACCAGAAGCACCCGTTGATCTCAATACCATAGACCTGTCACACACAGCACACGGTAGTGCTAGCTTGGTTTTACCAAGTTCCCATAACTCTTCCGATGTCAAACCGTGCCGCGTCGATCTCGACGGCGAGAATCCAAAAATGTGGGATCCCGCGAACCGACCTGACGCACCGATTACACCTATCATCTATGCAGACGTGCTATCAACATTGACGGAATCAGAAAGGCTCAACTTTCTTCCAAGTATACCGTGTAAGAACGGGCAATCAGCTGTTAGCAATTCTGAACCCCACATGGCTAGTGCCGGGGGGGGAAATCCCATCACGCAGGCAAATGCACCATCCGCACGCATTGCTCAGGTAGCTGAACTAACCATAATACAAAAAGTCGACGCGTCATCATTGCAACTCGGAGAATCCTACTGCCGTTCGAGTTCGCCCACACGTATTATCGATGTCGAATGCAGTGGCGGATTGGCCACCCTTGAGAAACGTGATACTATTATTACAATGCCAGACGTGCGAACAGAAGCACTGCCAACTAGAAACAGCAGCACCCTTGCCACCAGCGAGGCAGAAAAGAACGAGGACGACTTGTCGAGCCCCTCCACCTCGCACATCTACATAAAAGGCAAGTATGATCCACATGGCGAGCAGAAAAGCTCAAAAAAAGTGAAGGAAAGTAAGAGTGTGGAGAGTCAGGAGCATCCCAAGTCGGCGAGCAAGGTGAAAAACGGACTGTTCATTCGCTCGAACACATTCTTCATTCCTTCCACTACCCCCTACATGGAAGCATTCCAGTACACAAATTTCCCCCCCGCGAATGTTGCTGGACTGAAATCAGTGGGCAAGCTCCTAGAATCATGCAGCAAACCCGTAGCCGCGATTAAGACCGGCTCTATCGAGCCAAGATTTCCACCGCCCGACCGTCCGTTCAGTGATGGTAACCATCGCCTCGACAGCGAATCAAGGTGCGTCGAGACCGTGACTCCTCCCCCTAATTATATACCGGCGGCGAGTGGAGAGCTAAGCCGATCAGAGAGTAACGCATTTCGCGCACGAGGAGTGTGGGATCGAGGTGCTGTACGCATCGCATGGTGTGACTTGTTCGCTAGAGGTTGGATCTTGTGGCCGGGGGTTGCGCGGGCGTGGGTGACAGTGACATGCGTATTAGGTGCTATGGAGAGAATGATAGGGAGACGGAATAGAAGAATCGAAGGGGAGGATTGTGGAAGAGAGAGAAGCGAATAGGGTTGGGGACGCAAATGATAGTAGTGAGAGAAGGGGTTTTGAGTCATGCTTGGCTAAGTGTGCTTCTATTTGGGCGAATAAGCCCTGAATCCGTGGGAGATACTGTTGCAGAGCGTCGGAGACGAGGCGGAGCTTGGGACGGTGGCAGACATAGAGGACAAGGTGAGGGCAGAATTGAAAAGCTTCTTTTCTTCAATTGCTTCTTGAGCTCCACTTTCTTTTTATGTTTCAACCCATTTCCGTAACAAAGTCTGGCACAGCATGCAAAGAAGTTTTGGAGAGCTTCAGGAGCAGTGTCTAGAAGGTTTATTCGTTTGAGTGAGGTAAATGAGGAATAAGGAGTTTGTTGTGGGAGTGTCTTTAGTTGGAACACCTATTGTTGCTGCAAGCATTAAGAGGTTGGTAAATGGAAAAAAATCCCTGAGACAATCCTCAGATATGGAATACGAGGCATATTGAAGAGAAGTATAGAGTAATTCTCGAGTTCTTCCTCTGTCTCACCCATAGCTTTCGCTGTCCGCTTAATTGAGTCGACAAGGAGTGTAGTAGATAGCCAATCTTCTCATATATGCAAAAGCTCTAACAACAAAAACAGCGCTTCCATGCTCTTGCGCACTGCCCTTGATTTTGAAGTAACTCAGTTTAAAGTTTGATTGCATGCGGCTTTCATATTCTGATGGATAATCAAAGCGTCTTTATCCTCCGAGGTGAAAATGGTTCAAACTTTCACACCGACTGCAATCCAGAGAACAACATAATCCCTACCCTGTGGGATACCGTCAGGTACAGGGTTTGCCCAGCCACTTCATCACTTTTTCCTTGCGAAATCAATGAAGTTTGGCTGAGATTCAAGTTCCTACGTCCTTTAGTGACACCAAACATACGCTGTTTGGAAAAGCCAAGCTAACAAACTGATTTATTCTATCGTCGATGTGCGTCCATCGAAACTTTGACATTTCTTTTAGACGGGTACCACTCATCATTGTTGTTGAGGAACTGCAGTTGTCTACAATCACTACTGAGATGTATTTTTCTGACATCTGGCCTATGTAAACATACCCTTCTGTACAGCGGTGTGGGAAGTCCCACAAAAGAAGTCAAATACAGCCGATAACTTGCGTAGACAGCCCTAAGCCGCAAATATTAGTAATTTGTATTCGCACAGCTTGCTAACCTCGTCGTGGCTTAACCATTTCTACGGCAATTTGTGAAGTCTTCAAGCTCAGAGTTAGAGCGGTCAGTGGGTTTCTGCTGGCCGTCCTGTACGGCGCAAAATGGGCGTGCAGGTTTTTAGGTTGGGTTAGCACGGAGCATAAGCACGATGTCTGGCATCTGCTGACGGTGGGTAGCTTCTACACGTCAAGCCTGAGACATCGAGTCTAGCTACCTATGTTGGACGTCCCGGACCTGAAAGCACCGTGTTCTCCTAATATGGTAGCTTGACGATATCCTTGTCCTCGTTTAATCACTTTCAGCATCATTCAGAGCTGCTCTGTAGACATAACTCGACGCTAGCAGTTTGTCCAATGACAGTGCTTAAACTGTGCCTTAAGAGTCACTCGGAAGTCTGAGGCCACGACTACTGAACTCCTCAACCAGGGTGCCTACTTTGCTGTCTTGCTTTGTCACAGATTCCTAACAGTACATATATTGCTCCCCAGCCCCACAGTGGGGCTGGGTTGACCGAGGCGAGTGGACCATCATGATCTACACAATACGGCTCGTCCACTTGTGAGGAGTTTACGTTTTGGTCTGAGCTCCGCTTGGCCCGCTTCCACGTGTGCCTCTGCGATTGTCTATTCACCAATTGCGACGGAGCTATAAATGCAAACCCGATGCACTGATCCCAAACAATGGCGAAGCACAACACGTATACGTATTTGTTACTATTTGCGAGCAAAAAGAAGACAGCTTTGTCCAAAAAAGGAAAACCTCCTTTCGGCAGGGTGACTAAGCTCTATCATTTCGTTGCTCTGCACGTTTTATTCTTCGTTTTCTACCCGATGCGCCCCTCAAATTTCGTCAAGATCTACACTGTGGTGAGGGCTTACGGAGGGAAGTGATCCGCGGAGCGGCGGGGGCTCGTGGGTCAAAGTTGCACGTGTACTAGAAACTGTAGCGTACGTAGTATGAGGTGTGGGAGAGGGGCTCCGTGATAGAAGGGTGGCGATTTGGGGGAATCGCAAAAGTCGAATGTGGATGGGATCAGGATGAAGACCGACGAAGAGGGCGAGGAAGTCGATGCACGAAGATCACGTCTGATGGCATTAAAAATCAATAGTAATCAACACCTGAATGCCTCTATTCCACGGATTTTTACATGAGAGACGGTTCGTACGAAAAGAATTCGATCTCTTGGTGAGAACAAGCTGCAACGGGAGCATTCTGTATTCTTTTACTCTTCCGGAGCGAATGAGCCAGCTTGAACCAGACTAGGCCTTCTGTACAGATCCTGCTTTGCATCAGACAAACAATTCTAAACAGATGTACAAATGCACCCAGGGACTCGTCCCTGAAACTCGCCCTTTCCCATTCTCGACATCATTTATCATCCCAATCTCTACCTATTCGACAAAATTTGACTTCAACGTAAAACAATATTTGCAATGACAATGCGCCAATCCAGAAGATTACTTCACTACCAGTCATGCTCTCTACCTCCGCTCTCCGTACCGTTACTTTTCTTCACCTCTCCCACTTACAATCCTTTTGTTTCCTCCCACCAGCCCTCTCCCCACGCCGCCCACTAGGCCTTTTACCGTCCCCCACATCCATGCAACCCCCCTCCACAACACCCAACATCCAGAAGATACCTCTCTCCACGCATTCTGTACAACATGTCCACCCCACCCTCCTCGGCGAGTTGCGCTTCCTTTCACATTCCTCAGCTCTATATTTTCTGTCGAAGGGTTATCGAGGGGGGCGGTGACGGTCTCAGAAGAAATTGACTCGCTGTTGACTGCTGCTTCGTTGTCAGAATGCGCCCAGTCGTGTAGTGGCAACTGTAACCCAGTAGAAGCGAGCTTTTCTGTGTGGGACTCTTGCGGTTCTAGTAGATTCCCCGCTGATTTTAATCCGACGAGATCCTCGGCGGGCAGAATTCCGAATCGGATTGCTTGCAGGTGAGAGTTGCTTCGAAATACAATAGATGAGGGTGCCGGCATCCCATTCTCTGCTTTGTGTTGTCCTTCAAGGGATTGTCGTTTCTGTCGGTGTCCGTCCTCATTTTGCGCGAATCTCTGCGGAATGTTTTGCGTCGAGGCATGATCACGGGTGTCGTGTTTATGCTCGGGCGCGGAAGAGGAACTCGTGTTGTCACTCTTAATCGTGTCTGTCGCATAGCTGACGGACGCACGAGTGTTTGCAATCCTGGGTTTCTCTGCTCGCGCTTCTGGCAGCACCTTGTCACCTTCCTTCGTCACATCGACCGAGCTGTCGTCATCATCGATGTTGACAGCGCATGTGAGCTGGGCATTTTCCTTGTTCACGGGCACTCTCAATTCAGCATTTTTCAGGTTGGGATTGGCATCGCGAGCCTCGGAGTCGGAATGGTCAAGATCTTTTGAGAGAAGTGAGCCGGAAGTATCATCCGTTGCTCGCGATTCGTGTACAGTTTCATGGTGTTCGGTTGCTTCTTCCCGGATGATAGGCTCTGTTGTCTCTGTGCTAGTGATGTCTGCATCAATAGTAGGTGTTGAGATGTCATTGCGAAGGAGACTAACCTCTCCTGTAGTGCCAACTCCTCCCGTCGCCAAATTGTCTGGTACCAGTTCTTGCGAGTATACGAACGGGTCATCCAGGTCAATGGGCCACGTTGAGGGAGCCATCTGGACATGCTCAGACTGAATTCCGACCGAGAAATCCTCAGAAAGAGTATGAAGCTTGTCACTGCTGGCACTAACAGAGGCCATCGAATTAAGAAAGAACGACTTTCCAGAATCAGCTTCCTGATTCTGAACAGGCGACTTCTCGTCCTCATCCACACCCGTTTGTCCAATCTTCTCCCCATATGTTTGCATCGTCTTCATCTGACCCGCTTCTACCACACGTTTATCACCACCCAGTTCCGCCTTGTCGTGGGAATGGTGCTCGACGTCGGGAACAAGCTCGTCGATGGAATCTACAGTGGCAGCACAACTGATCTCGCGTGCTGCAAGAGCCACTTCGACCACTCGTTGATTAGAGCCCTTTCGCTCATATAGGGAGAACAAACGCTTTCGAAGGTCAATTTCCGTAAGGTTGTCAGAGGCGATTTGCTCCAGAAGCTTGAAGTTCTGTTCCTGTTTCAATTGGGCTGCTACCATTTCAGTAGATGATGTGCAGTCTGCAAACTCAGACCTCACCCATTTTCGTAGCTCTTCCTGACTTTCCACACTAAAGAACTCCAATATCGAGAGGCTTGGGGCCTCAGTAAGCGTACTTGCAATCTCATCCAGCATAAGCAAGCTTGCTTGATGCTTCAAGTCGCCAGAACATGACGTTGTGGAGCTCTGCAGGTGTATCTCTGCGGAAAGGGCCTGCAAGCGCTGCTTCTGCATGCCACGATAAGCTTTCAAGAGCTCATTGCAGCTCCCTTTTGACTGTCCATTCGAAAAAGTTGCACACGAGGGTGAATCTGCGGAAGACAGTTCATCTGACACAGTCTTTACCCCATTATTCCCGGAGAAGAACATGATGAAACTGTTTTGGATATAGTTCGAAATTTGACTCATAAAAATTTGTGACGAAGAGGAGTCATCAGGCGTTGAATCGGTAGAGAAATGACTGTAGCGGGTAGGCGAGAAGAAAAAGATTAAGAACACTCGAACAAGATTTGGATGAGCAGCGTAAGAACGACGAACTTTTAATAAACCACAACCCTCACTGGGTTCTTATACAAACCCGCCGTGCGAATAGAAACTCTGCAGTCTTCCCGTCATGCCAAATCTTCAAGCCGCGGATGCCAGGAAAAGCAGCTCTAGCAACGTCGTGGAGATTCTGATCTGAGAGAGATAACATGACAATGTCCCGTAGAAAGACCTGTTCTATACATGAACTAGATACGAGCCCATCTGCCGTTGACCAAGTAATTCCAAGTTGTCATCGTATCAAGACGAACGCAAGATGCATTACTTGGCTTCACGTGAGAGATAATTCAGACCAGGAGAGCGCAATGGTCGCAGAGAGCCATACTAGGTGAGAGCAAAATTTGTTCAAAGTGCATTTTCGTCCCCTTGCGTTCTAGAGTGCTACTGAAATGCTTTGACAGATGATCGCAGTTGTCGATGGTTGTTAGAAGCAAAGTTAAATCCAGCTTGCGGCCCAATCTGGCATTCAGTACGTAGTTCTGCTCTCATCATGACAGAATATCTTCACATAGCTCGTAAGATGTAGAAAATGCATTGAAACGACAAGGTTTCGCGGCCTCTCAACAATATTAACATCAAGTTCGTCTCTACGCCACTACTGCGATGTACAAAAGCCCCCTCCAGTGCTTCCTGCCGTCAGTTGGCCAATATTCGGAGAAGACTATTTTCGCAGCGTCTGGACGTCCAAGTGACTTTTTATTCACACGCAGCATTTGACAATGAAATGTCTGAGACTTCTTTGAATTCAGACCTAGTCTGGGAAGGGTGGATGAGCTGGGGCACTGAAGGATGTTTCAACTACTTCCGAACATACTATTTCGCCCGCTTTTTTGTATAGTAGCGGGATGCATTGCATCATTGTCTTCCTGGCATTCGGAAAACACGTTTGCTCATCCATATCACCCTTCTTCAAACAAAACCCCTCGCAGGCTGCCCCAAGTTTCAACATATTCACCACGGACCCAGCCTCCCATTGCTTTGGTTTATCGACGCACCTTTACGCAGGACCAGAACTTCACTGACAGCACATGCAATGTGTAGATATAAATGTGGATCTCTGTAGTCAGAAAGAAGCCTGTAGCTGTGAGAAAAATAGGCTCGGTATCTTGCTGAAAAGGCATTAATTGGAGCAAAACGTTGATTCATTGTTCTATCTGTTCAGCCGAAACGATTTTGACATCTTCGAATTGATTTAATCCGTCTTTTTTTTTGAGAAGCATTCCAATGTGCAGTACTGAAGTAGAAACCTCAACTTTCTACTAGAGGACATAGATACAAATAAACACTTTTGTGATGTTAAATGCGGCTGCGGAACCCCTGGGGTTCTAGGGGCTAAGGAAAGCTACCATACAATTGTAGGTAAACGTAGGCATAC
The DNA here is from genome assembly GCA_032356245.1 of Endocladia muricata. NCBI lineage: Eukaryota > Rhodophyta > Florideophyceae > Gigartinales > Endocladiaceae > Endocladia > Endocladia muricata. The sequence continues at coordinate 6,903 of JAUKWC010029654.1, read as the reverse complement.
CCTTTCCGCCTTCTTGAACAAGGGGAATGGAACTCTCTTGCGATTATTTACTGTGCTATTCAAATATCATAGTAGACTATTAGTGTGCACTTTGAAATGTACGATCTTGCAACGAATGCACACTGCATTGTACTCCGCATCGGAAGTTGTAGAAGCTCAGGGACATCAAGAAGTCCTGCAAGCATCTCGATGGAGGTTATACTCCGCTTAATAGTACAGAGATAACGGAAGGTCGGATTTTCTCGTAACTTTTTGTAGAGATATCGCAATCACCGAGTTCAGTCTTTACATGTATAACAGAAGCGTGACACAAATTTGTTGCACTCACACTTAATCATTAGGTAGCTATATCCTGATGCAAACGTGAAGGAGACATCACGAGGTGTAGTAAAAAGTGAAGAAGTAATAAACTTCATTTAGTATTTATTGGTTCACGATGGAAAGACTCATGGCGGAAAGAATTTGAGAATATGATCGAAACAATGGGTCGTTATATTCCAAACGGAGTTGTGTATGTCTTGTAGCAACGAAGCTATTCGAAAAGATAATTCAAAAACTGGCAAGCAGCTTCGCAAGCAGCATTTCGAGGCAAATATTCACTCAGGAACAATGTTACTGCACTCGCCACAACTGATATATCTCTCTTCGAGCCTCTCGAGAACAGAGGCGCAACATATGTTGAAATTGGCAAGAGTGAGAGTCTGTATTGGTGACACTTTCTAACAACCTGTGCAGCGAGGACCGCAAATGTCTTGCCGTATTCAAACATGAAATAATTGCGCTCGTGCGTTATTCTTTCGGATGGTACGGTTATATCAAGGCCTGAATGGTTCTTCGTTGCGCAGAGAAGCTGCTCTTCATAACCCATTCTGAAATCCATTTCGAGTTAATAGTAAGCCTTGTGTCTAGCAAGAACTTGCACTGATAATCACGGGCCGGGGTGATGACGTATACATCTCTGCCTTATCGAACTTACTCTCGATTTTTTCGGGTCTACTTCAGGACACCTAGAGAGCATTTCTTCCAACCATGTGCCCACAATTCTTAGCCCCTTTCATCATTCACTGCATGAGCGGCAGAGTTGCAAGGGAAAACGGCAGCGCGTACCCGAAGATGCAGTGTCTATGTACACTCAGAATAGTGCGCTCGAACAGTGCATCGTTGGGTGCTGTCTCAATGAACCTCTGGTATAGTATTACACACGCTCGCATTTGTGCGTTGCCGAATACACCCAATCACAGACAACGCTATATCTTGAATCATATGAGGAGGACAATGTTACGAAAGCAACAGTTAGTCGAAATTGCCGCTCGTCTTGTTCACAGCATTTATCCAAACTTCGCTGAAAAGGGTGATGAGGTTAGAGGAACGTTGTCTTCACTTGGTGGATTACAAGGGTCATGAATTGCCAACACCAGCCGTCATTGTTGCTCTCCAATAGCCCTGGAGAACGATTGTCACCGTTGCTCGCACTCTACCTTTTCAAAAACACGGCTCCGGATACCTTCCCTTCCCCAAGCACGGCTCTCTGGTGACGCGCTCGTACAAACTCGCCATCCTTAACCTAAACAACCTATGCATCTCCTCCTCCACACAACTTGCATTCCCCAACAAACCCTCCGTCTCTCCATCCAGCTCCACCTGCCCCCCTCCTCTCACGTTCCACTTCTCCCCTATCCCCTGGAATTCTCCCCCCCCAAGAATACGCTTCGTCACTTCCCCCTCCTCCAAATCCACTACCACATCGTACTGCCTAACCATCCGCTCAATCACCCTCTTTTCTCTCTCCTGCAACGGACACACACCTTCCCTGTCCTGCCCTGTGTGGTAATTCCACAGCCCCCACGCGTTCATCTCCCGCAACCACAGCCGCAACTCTTCTATGCCTGTTCTTTCATCCTTCAATCGCTCCGCGCTCCACCCTTTCTCTTGTAGGAACTGCGACACGATTCGCCGCCGAGGATTTCGCGTTGTCGTCACGGTGAGCAGCTCGCCGCCGAGGCGCGATGCGAGTAGGTCGCGTGTCGGCAGGTCTAGCTCAAGATGCGTCGCGACGACAGCGCAGCGGGTTGGGATCCGCGGGATGCAGTCGCGTAGTTGTATGGAGGCCCGCGCCAGGTGAGGGGCGCAGGATATTCCAATGCGTCCATGCTGGCGCGCCCATCCGAGCAAAGCGCGTTGAAAGGTCGTCGAGCCAGTCTTTGGAGGCTTATTGTACACAATTGGGAAAGGGCATATGCGGGAGGGAGCGGAGCGGAGGAGGGTGGGGGGGGGAGCGGGGGGTTGGCGGATGTGGTGGATGAGAATGATGAGGGTGGAGAGGGATGTTAGGAAATGCAGACTGCGGATGGGGAGAGGGAGACGGAGGAGCATCGTAGATATCTGGAGTTTGTATACCGGGAAGACATTGATGATGTCGAATGATGAATTTGATGGAGCGTAGCATAAAAGCCAGGAGTAGACAGAAAGAAAAACATCTAAAAGTTCCACAACAGTTTTCATTCCAGACACTTAGGACTACGGAAAATGTGTCTGCGGTGAGAAATCCCTGGGCCCTGAAGGGCGAAGACGCATCTGCTTCATTCCGCTGTTGGGACCGACGAGACATAAAAAAGGCGTCGGGTTGAAAGATACGTCAAGATGACAGACGAATAACAAATTTTCTGTAAACATCGACCGTTTTCATGGATGGCGAGCCCTTGTCACGTTTAGTTGTATGGTGCGTGGTCGGTTGCAGCCGAAAACACCTCCCGCACACCCGTCGACATGTTGGGTATGGGTAACGTGAGTCTGGCACGACCGCAATACGTTCTCACTAGTGCGTTTGTCGAAATTGCAGTGGCTTGTCTTACGCACGGTTTGGTGAGAATCGACGACATCATCAGTTGCAAAGTGAACACAAGTATATGCCTGTATTCAGTTCCTAACTATCCCTGCACGGTGATCAACTTTACAAAAGGTGCAACCCTACACAATTGTGCCATCGCAACATCTTTTCACAGGCAGCTTCCTAAGCCCATCAGTGGGCTGCAAAATCTCGTTACGTGCCTTGCAACCTTCTCTTCCCCTAGCGTAAACGACCAACAAATTCTTTCAGTATCATTCCGCAATTCTTGCCCTGTCTCGCCTGTGTTTAGGCATGTACTCGTATATACGCATGAAAACAAAGTTATTGTTGTATATCCTTCCCCCCGTCACTCGTTAGTGTACAATAATCTCTCGGGCCAGCACTGCTGATGCTGTGTGTGCTCAACCCCTTCATCTTCACATCTCCGTTTCGTCTCTTTCCTCCTTCCCCTTGCACTCATCTGTAACGGACATTACTCCTGTACTCATATCCTATCGTACCTTAAAGCAATTGCAATTGCATGTGCTGCTTAGCATTTGCTCGATGATGTCTCCGATCCAATACTCAACATGTAGAACGGCAACCTTTTCTGATCGCGCTGCGTTTGGCTGCAAATCTGCGACAGGAAACGGTTATTTCCCTCCTCTCTTTGACTTCGTCGCAGTGAACAGCCGGCAGGACCTTTGATGAGGGAACGACGCAAACTAATGTGGAATCTGAGAAATTACTGGTAACCACAAGACAGACCGATTTGTAAGGCAGTCGAAGGGAAGAGAGCAGAAATCAAACGTGGATGGTAAATTCTGCGAAGCATATTGTACCAACAGCAACACGATTAGGTCTTCGATTGTAAATCCAAACCTACCGTTCGTTCGGGCACAGTACACCATCGTACATTCGGATAATTCATATTATAGTCATCGTCAATAGATACAAAGACTTGGATCACAAGGAAGTTTGGGTGCTTGCCCTCAAGAAAATCTTAAAACGTTGGCAGTGACCATCTAAATCCGGCGGGGCATACTGTGCAATCGAAGCAACGCAGGGTAAGAACCTCTTTCCGTTACCTTACAAGCGTGCGATAAGGTATTGTTTATTTGGAAACGTTTCGTATGTGCAATATGTCTTGGCCAACCTTAGACCTATCGTTGATTGCGCCAATCAGCGAGCGGCAACGTGGACAAACCGAGTCAACAGCACGTCATTGTTGCTAGTCGATTCTGAGATAGTCTGGAGGCATTTCGAAGCGTGTTCCAGTGCGTAGCCGAAGCACCTGCGTACACTTTTGTGTGTGAATTACTCCTGCTGAGGGTTTTCGAAAGTCACACCAAGAGTTGCTCACAAGGTCGCGGTAGAATTGCAACGCAAAGTCACTCCGAATTGACACAAGCAATTTGCGATGGGCGATCACTGAGAGCACGGCCTTTACAACCTGGTGCCCAATGTTCATTATGAACTGGCTGCGGGACAGGGCTTTGCGAAAACAGCCGTCGTTGCCAAGAAAGAAATAGTACCGAGAGCAAGCCCAGTCTATTTGTAAGAATACCTTGACGATGCAAACACATCCGCTGCCTGCATGGAGAACCAGTGTTCCGATAAGGTATCATAAAGATCCTTCGCAAGCTACCGCTCACTTGCTGTCACGGAGAGGCTCCGAGAAATTCTCTCGTAGAAGCTCAGCTTGCTGCAGAGAGAGCAACCGTACCGATCGTGGGCTCAATCGATTAACCGGATCTGACGGCAATACGGGCGTATCTACCATGCAAAAGAGGCGCAAAGGTTTGTGTAAGAGCAATGGGGAGCTGCAATGGAATGCCGCAAAAGCAACGAGCTGTAACTCGACGAGAGAGAAATCCACGGCAGCATTCATCATGCCGGTTGAAAGCCCGTTGTTGAGTAATGGATCAAAGGAGCTTGGCATAGCTTTTGTTCGAAGAGCTGCACAAGATATACGTGTGTGAAAGGTCGTTCACAGTTTTAGTCGCGTCTGCTAACTCATTGATTGAGAGTTTCTGAAGCTGCGAGAAAAATGTGCCCACCTTTTGCGTTCCCCTGACTACGGAAAGCGGTCGGTGACTTGGGAGAGGCGGAGAAGAATGTATGCCTTGTCTCCAAAAGAAGAGTCTGGAATCTTGCGCGGGACAGGAAGGGCAAGAGGGGCTAATAAAGCGACTTGATTTGTATCAAAGAACAATATTGTAATTAACTCCATGCCTGCAACAAACGGCTTTGGCAAGAAGACTCTGTACATTCGTGCAGGCGAACCATGCAATGGCCTTGGAGCTCTCACTGAGACATCTGCCTTCCAAGATATGCACAACCGCCAATTGTCTTTGCAAAAGTACTTGCAATCGCCGAAATCTCAGTTCTCGTCGCACTTTATCTTGGTCTAGGAGCATTTAGGGCTCCATTACGATCAGTCCGTAAAGGGTTCCCGTCAACTTGAGTTGTACCACGAGATAGACTCTGGATTTGGGCGGAGTATATTGTCAAGGCTTGGACCATGTACGCCGAAGCGAGGAAGCCCATGACCAGAGCTAATGCAACGCACGGATCACTAGCCAAAACCGATGTAGGGATAAACGTGTTCGTGATATTCCTTTCCAAGCAAACGAGCAGTCGTATCACACCGACGACACAGTTTCTCGACGCCCAAGCGGCGTCATGGAGCTCTTCATAACAATGGTAGCAGTACGGTTGCAAAGGTTCATGTCGTACGGGTGGGTGAATCGAATGCACTCGAGGATGGTGTGTCAGCAGCATTGCAAGCACAATCAGAAATGTGCGCATGTTGTCGAGAAGAAACCCACGACCGCGTATTGTTTTCAAAAACATGATGCAAAACAACATACAAAACTGCAGAGGGTGGTGCGGCATCGGCATTAGTCTTAACGACGCCGCGGAGCCCCAACATGGTGACACATCCATCAGATGCATGCGCAGGTCTCGATCTTCTCACTGCATGGCCTCTCAGACTTTGGAAAGCGTGCTTCTTCTCCTCTCGATGCAGGTTGTGGCCACACATGGGCGCTCGGGCCCGCACGCTCTCAACACGAACCGGGTCGACGCGGAATCGAGCAAACCCATCGCAGCGGCGCAGGCAACCGCCACAAATTCCGTCACTGCCGACATTCCCGCCCCATCTGCACATCTACAGCTGCCTACCTTTCCCGGCCGCGTAAACACTCCAGCCGCCTCAAATCTATCCCACGCTCTCTCCGCATCTCACATGCGCACGCCGTCGCCGCCGTCGCCGCCGCCGATATATCCAACTCTCGCCACATCTGCCATTGTAATTGCTCATGCCGACGGCGCAAATTTTCCGCCCCACCTGACACCCCTCCGTATCCACACCACCCCTTCTGGAATGCACACAGCGTCAGCGGCATGCATCCATTCAAACACGCTTCTGCGAGCTCGACTGACGGGTACACGCGGCACGGGACAGAGCGCCGACGCCGTGCACCAAAAGGTGGACATGGACGCAACAGGGGCGCGAGACGCGCCTGTAAGGTTTTTTCTCAGAAGGACAACAATGCGCATGCAGCGGCACGGAGAAAAGCAGCAGGTCTGAACAAGGTGCGAGCATGCACGGTGCTGTGCGCAGAGACTCGATAGAATCGGGACCTGTGGCGGCGGAGACGACAGGGGTGTGTGTGTACGAGATGTGGGGAGGAGGTTGCATGTGGGTAGGGGTGAATCCTTTCTCTGAAGAAAAGTCGAACGCGAGCACGTATAACCGACTCGCGCAACACGCACACCAGATACCCCCACCTTCTACGCCGGCACTCCCGGCACGCCGTGCGAGTACAAGGTAACAAAGGCGTGCTTCCCTCCGAGCGCATAGTCGGTCATCACACGCCGTCAACACGCGCCAGCAACAGCGCTGCATGGCCGCTCGCCACGCACACACCGCACCCATTTCCCTCGCAAAGCGCCGAAACAGAGCTTCAACCGCGCACTGCCGTGCGTAGCACCCGTGCAGGCGTCAACACGCGCAATATAGCGCCGTATCAACGCGCGCTACACCCAGACCACACCAAACCAAGACCCTT
>JAUKWC010029543.1:0-18047 GCA_032356245.1 Endocladia muricata | reverse complement strand
AAAGCGTCCGCAACGAGCATATCTCTGAAGGAATAATGCGCAAAATTTGGCATATGAGACAAGCTTTCACACAACTTCCAGAGGCATTGGCCTATATATTCAGGTATTTTTGGAAGTGGTTCTTGTCTAATATTTCGAAGATTAAGTTCGATGTCTTTATTCTCAGCTTGAATGCTTTTGATAAGCCTAGAGTATTCTATTACTGCTGCTGAGAATTTAACGTTGTCGATTAAGGGAGGTTTTTTTACGCGCTTAGTTTTTGTTATTTTTTTAGCCATTGTGTAATTATATAACGCTTTCGTTGAATTGTAAATGGAATTGTTACCTGGTAACATTAATTATTTGTAATAAAGTAACTGTTTACAACTTTCGCTGCCTGTGTTACAATGGCTACAATGGCAAGCTTAAAGCACTTAAGACACCAAAGCCAATTAAATCAAATAACATTAAAGACTCATCGTTTGAGCTTGCTCAATAAGATGACTTGAAAAGCTTGCTTTGAAAGTAAACTAAGCCTATACGCCTGACAAAGATAGGTATTCAGCAGAGAGAAAGTCCGGTCTCAGTTGTATCTACGAGCTCAGAGTCTTCCTCGTCAGTATCATAGACATATCCTAACCAGAATTCAACAACTTCAGGCCTTGGTGTGACCTCTGACATAATTGCCCGGTGTTTTAAAGTTACAGTCTCATTAATGAGACCAGAGCTAAATGGGAATATACCCGAAATAGGATTGGCCCGGATTTGTCCATCCGGTAAATGATAAGAAGTAATTAACTTGCAGGCATCCGTGATTTTCACTGACTTTAAGGACCGGCCAGTAACATATCCAATTACTTCAACCCCAGAATCTAGAATGAATAGTCTAATGTTTTTTAAGTTTTCTTCGTTTATCATTTAAAATCAATCTCATGAATTTTGTAGTTGAATTTTTCTTTGGCATATATTTTAAGACGTTCAATGCCATGGAGTAGTGCAAAGTTTTTACGACTCTTAGTGCTCATATCATCTATGATATCGAATAACCTGGCAGCCTGACCGTTCTCAGCTTTTCTTAAACTTCTACCAATCGCCTGTAGTACATTTATAAGGCTCTTAGAAGGCGATGCGAAAATGATATTATGTAAGTTCTTAATATTAACACCAGTTAAAAATACAGTGGATGCCACAAGAATTGCATTGTCTTCTTTTTCTATGAGCTTTCTTATCTCTTCACGTACCACAGTTTTAGTAGAACCTGCTACATAATAGACGTTTCGATTAGGATAAAGCTCTTGTATTTTTGCAAATATAGCTTTGCCGTGTGCAATATGTCTAAATGCTACTAAAGTATTACCTTTTTGGTGGCCTGCTAGATTGGCAATAAATTTAGTTCGGCTCTCATTAGACTGAATGTATTTTATCTCGTCTGCATAATCAGCTTTGCCTATTGAGTCTCTAAATTCTTTAGAGTATTTCAAGACCAAGCAATCTATATCGAGTTTAGATAGGTGGCCTTTGTCCATTAACTCTTTAGACGAAATTATCTTTTCAATAGGGCCAAATTGGCCGTTAAGATAGAGAGCATTAACCTTTGTTCCTTTAAGAGTTCCGGTGACCCCTACTCTCCAGCCGGCTTCAGTAAAGCTTCCCATTATCTTAGTAAGAACCTTGGCAGCGAAAGTATGAGCTTCATCTCCAATCCTACCATAAACGGATTTACCAAAGCCTCGCGGCATAGAACCGATAGACTGCCAGGTTGTGATTATTACATCCTTATCCGTGGTTTTATCTTTACCTGCATAAACCTTGTGGCAATTGTCTTCGACATTCCAGGACTCATCAGCACTAGAATAATCAGCAAAATCAGAATACATCTGTTCGACAAGTTGCGTCCGTGGTACTATAAGTACGAACTTCATGTTCTCAGGTAGTTCTTTCTGAATCCATCTAATAAGCATGTATATTATTAGTGACTTACCTGAGCCTGTTGGTGAAATTTCCAGGATTCTTTTATTCTTGATAGCCTTATAAAAAGCCTCAATCTGATAATCTCTCGGTTTAATTTTTTCACCGTTAACCGTAAGAACTAACGAGTCCAGAAAATCTTTTAGTTCTTCGGCGTTAAATTCATTTATTTCACCTGGAGTACCATATTCGTTTGTTTCAGTAGATACTGAGTAGCCAAACTTTTCAGCAAAGTTAAGGACCTCGTTATATAAACCAGCAGGCAATGTGCGTTTGTAATAATCCAGCAGTCTTATTTGCCCATCCCAAGAACCACGCTTGTAAGCCGGCATAAATTTGTATCCATCCGCAAAATAAGAAAAATGCTCACGCATTTCCATAGCTATGCTGTCTTCAACAATAACTTTGATAACTGAATGATTGATGTATTTTAAAGTAATATTGGTCACGGTGTATTTATGTGACACCCCAGGTTAGTCCGTGCTAGCTAACCAATAGCCTATACATAAGAAAATAATAACTATAATTGTACTCATTTCAATTTCCAGTTTTGTATCTTACTATAGTCGAGAATGACATAGGTACAATTTTCCATATCGTTGTATTCTACTTCAATGTAATCATAGCCTTTAGCTATGAGGCCTCCCCTAAGAGTTTTAAAATCATTTTTAGAATAATCAATAAACTCTAAGGCTTTAATGGGAATTACAATCCCAGAGCCTTCATAGTCAAAAGAGTATATTTTATCCCCAAAGATTTCTATCCAGTCTGGAAGAGATGAAGACCATAGGCCTATAGCGCCATTATTGTATTTTGTTTTAATAGAAGTCTGAATTAAAGTTTTGTCATATTCCGGAGCTGTGTAGGCCAAGGATGTCGCATGAAATAGTTTCATTAAGCCCCGGCTTCGAATTTAGTCCAATCAACTGCAATTCTTAAGTCTTGGCTTCTCCATGCAATACGACTAACTATGTCTAATAGTGTTTCCTGACATATAGTCAAATCATCTAATTCATCTTGAAGTTGAGCTACATCAGGGTCATTTTTAATATAAGCGTCAAATTCCGTCTTCATTACCCTGACACCATTAAAGGCATCAAATGGCCAGCCAAAGTCTTCTATCTGTGACTTTGTAAGCCTACCAGCCATCCAGGCTTTTTTATTATGTTTAAGGGCGGCAAGCTTCCGGGTCTTAGTTTTACGTATTGTTTTGACTACAGACAGTATCTCCAAATATTTAGCATGAAGCCTAGAAGTTCTGAGTGCTTCTTCTGCAATATTATTTTTGTCAATTTTAGAGTCTTTTTTCCAATCAAGGAGTATGTCTTGTAAATTTATCATTGTATATTATACCATGAAATAAAGCTAATGTAAACTAAATGCTTTGCGTTGTAAAATCCGTGAACGCAAAATCTATGTCCAAGGTTATCAGTGTGTCATTTTGGTCAGTTGAGTTGAATTCAATGCCTCCTAGTTTTACCGGGAAAGCATCAAAATAAGTTACCTTTCTAAGGGCTTTCCCGGTCACTGAATATATCGTAAGAGTAATATCTTTTTCTAAGGGCTCAGATACACAGTTCCTCATCCATTCTAAAATTTCATCATAAGACTTCATAGTTTCTTCTAGATGTATAGTGACTGAGAGGTTGTTGATATCGAGCTTAGTCCCAGTATGAGATGAATTTAACCGCCTAGAGCTCGCTTTTACTTCAGGATTCTGAACTCCTGGGTGATTAAACTTAGACACCGAAATAGCCAAACTCTCCATGCCTTCTATAGCCAGAGAGAAATTTGATACTGTTAGAAATTCGTTTGATATTGTCATGTTGTATTTATACACAAAGAAAAACCCGCAATAAAGCGGGTCAATCTTAATTCATTTTCACTAGTACTAGACTAGGATGTTGTTCACTTTGAAAATCCGAAAATAGGTATTTGACCTGTTAGTACCAGTACCAGAGGTAGGTGTTGAAGGCGAACCTTCAGCAAACGGGTTAGCAACCATTGCGTAACGAGTCTTAAAGCCAATCTTAGGTTGGAAAGTTTTCTCATTAATCGCACGAACCATTGTTAATGGAACATATGGGCAATAGAATAGGCCAGCATCGTAAGGGTTTGAACCGCGATAACCGACTGTAGCATAGTCTGTAAGCGCATATGGGTCAATATAAACTTTCATGCCATTGTGAAGAGTACCAGCAAAAGTATTACCGGTGTCATCAACGTTCAACTTTTTAGCCAAAGCAGGAGCATAGTCCAAAAGACCAGACATTCCCAAAGCAGAAGCAATGTTAGAAGAACATAGGATGAATGTTGCTTTACCACGACGTGTATCTTTAGCAACTTGGTTAGCTTCGAATTCTAGCTGTAGCAAGAAACCTTTAATTTTCTCTGCAGACCAACGACCATCAGAGTCAGTTGACAAGTCAAAGACACCAGGTGTAGCTACGTTAGGTGTTTGTGCACCAAGCTTAGCTTTCGTGTTAATCGTACGGATAGTCTCGCGGTTGATTTCTGCCAAGATTTCTGTTGACAGGATATTTGAAAGTTCAGCTTCAGCATCTAGGCCGTGAATAGCTTTCAAGTCTTGCGCAAGTTCCATAGTGAATTCAGCGCTTAGGCCACGTGTTTTGGCTTCAGCAACGGCTTTCTCGATAGAGAATCCCATTTGACCAAATTCGTTTCCAGATTCACCTAGAGTTTCACCGTCAACTGTAGACATCCCTGTACCATAACCAAGGCTATCGGCTACAAGGTCACCATCAGGAGCACCCTGGCTCTGAACTGCGTCGCCAGTGTTGTCCACATTATCTGCATCTGCGCCGGTTCCAACTAGGCCGGAAGGGTCACCAGAGTGGATTGAGTCTTTAGCACCGGAATGCGCGGTATTAGGTTCATTGAAGAACGCTTCTGTACCTGACATGTTATCATAGCGTGATTTCATAGCGAAGATTAGTCCAGTTGGACCACTCATTGCTTGTACGCCTGCAACATCGAAGGCAATCAAGTTCGGCATCGCGCGGCGAACTAGGCTGATTAGAATAGGGTCAAAGTTAGAAACTCCGCCTTGTCCAACCGAAACGTTTTCGTTAAGTGTGCGCTCTTCTTGAAGAGCATTGTCTGTATTTTCAAGAAGTTGAGCGATAACAGAACGCTTATACGACTCTTTTAGAGGCGCAACGTCTGGTCCATCCAGTAATGGTGCCCAGCGATTTTGTTGGTGGTCGGAAGTCGACTGCATTGAATTTCTCCGTTTATAGGTTTATTTATAGTTTTTGGTTTTATACCAATTTATATGTTAGTGTTTACCGGCGAGTCAGAGCGCGGGCATAAATGTCCATTCTCGTATCTTGCTTAGGCGCTGCGGTCTCGATAAGTGTCTCGACCTGTCGTCTGGGTGTTTTGTTGATTTTTGATTCGTTGATAGTTTGTGCTAAAGATGAAACAGTTTCCTTAAACTCTTTTAGAGTCTTACATGTCTGCTTTTCAGAAAGACTACGGACTTTGTCGGCTTCACTAATTGAAAGACCTTCAGTAATCTCTGCAAGAATATTCTCCTTACGGGCTTTAACGAAGTTAGATTTATATTTTCTAACGTCCTCGGCCATAGCAACTCTTGATGTTTTTAAAGCATCAACTTCAGCTTGAAGAGATTCTACAAGGTCTTCTTTACCAGTAGGAACTTCAATAGCCTCAGCTTCATACAAGCTCTTCATACCTTGGATAAAAGTATTAGAAATTCTAATACCTGCAGCTTCTTCAATTACTTCTTTGTTTTCTGAGAAGTAATTTTCCACAACATGGTCCAAATAAGAATCAGCTTGGCTGATTAGTCTTTCCTCAATTTCTACAACCTCGTCGGCAATTAGAATATTAATTTGAGGAGCAACAGTTTCCATGATTGACTTTAGCTTTTTCTCTACAGCCCGTTCAAAGACTGGAACCATTCCAGTTTTAAAGTCTTCTGAAAGATTCTCATCAAGGTTTGAAATTGCCTTCAGAGTTCTTTTGTCGACTTTGTATTCGACTGTGTCAAAAGCTTCTGACGTTAACTTAGCGCCAGAGTATACTGCCTGAATAAGTTTACCTTGTCCAGAAAGCATTTGTTTCACAACATTAAGAACGTTACCAACGGCCTTAATGTTGGTTTTCTTCATACCATTACCAGCGCTGGCCGCGATGTCATTAACTTTATGAGGGTCTTCAATGCCCTCTTGTCCTGTAGGCTTTTTTGCTCCTTTAATCGGAGAAGCTTTAGGCCCGTTAGTTTTCATCTTAGCAGACTCGTTACCACCAGAAACAATTTTAGTATCTACGATACCATCTTTGTTCATAGCAGCTGGCTTTTCAATAGAACCGTTAGATTCCATTGCAAGCTCCGGGTCTTCCTCATCAGCTGGCATACCGAGTTCGTCTTCAGCACCCATTTCATCTTGAGGTCCGCCTTCTAGGCCTGCTTCGCCGTCGCCTTCACCATCCAACGAAAACTCCATGTCTCCGTCTTCAGCACCGGCCATATCATCTTCGCCACCTGTAATCATGTCTTTCAGTTGAGATACAATCGCGTCAAGACTAGCTAAAAGCTCTTCTTGACCGGGCTCATCTTCAACTGATTTTCCATCAATCGACTCATCATCACTAGAAATATCAATATTGTCTAGGTCATCAAAGTCTGCTTCATCATCACTATCTAAATCGAATGAATCTACAGATGAATCTTGTTGCTCGTCTTCAGCACCATATACATCTACGTCATTCTTGTCGTTTTCTAATTCGGAATCAATACCGCTATCTTTAAAATTATCCATTTATTTTCTCTTTATTTTCTCTATAGAAGAGAGAGGAACTTTTCAAAACGAGATAACATTTCTCTGTTATTCTCATATAGTTCGGTCTCAATTTTTTCAACACTCTTAGGTTTCCAGCTGCCGGTCTTATCTTGTACCCATTCAGTATTCTCAATTATACTCTCAACAAAAGCATCATGAGCTGAAGGGTCCTGAACTACATCAACTGTACTTAATACGAAGTCATCTCCAACGTAGGAGGCTCCTTCTTGTTGCCTAAGGCTACCCATACCACGACTTGAAACGCCTAGCTTCACGCCTCCTTCAAGGAGACCTCCAAGAATAGACCCACAGGGTGTATTCAATACTAGGGCTTTTCCGACCACATTATTCCCCTCCCAACGGAGGTTTGTAATACGGTGCGAAACTCTATCAAGGTTAATTGTCGGTTCTGCTGGATGGTCTAATTCACCAACTGCTCGTCCGCCTTTAACCTTTTCATCAAAACTATCAACTGCTTTCTCTAATATACTTTTAGAGTAAATACGGCCATTTCTGTTTTTCTTTTCGGCCTGCATAAAAATACCCTCAAGGTATGTTTTTTTACCCTGTTCAGTATTCTCAGTCAGAACCTCAAGAGATTCTTGGAGACTTCCAATTAATAGTTTCATTTAATTAAAAATTCTTTTTGCTACGTCTTTACGAACATCATTCAAACGTTCTTTGACCTTAGCGTCCAAAAGATTATAGCCAGTCTTGTCGGCCACATCTTCATTTACAATTGCTTTTATCAATTTTTTAGACATTTAATTCTCTTTCACAATTATTTATACAATATCTTCTTAGACATCTTCAATTTCCTCGGAGTCAATATCTTCGAAGTCTCCGTCTACTTCATCGTCTGCCCCTAATTCTAAAGAGGCCCCTTCAGGCGACTCAAAATCTTCTTCGTCTTCTATATCTCCAAAGTCTCCGCCTGAGTCCCCAAGGTCTCCTTCGAAGCCTGAAGTTTCTGCCCCACCCCCTTCTCCGTCAAGGTCATTCTCAGGATTAGGTAGGCTATCTCTATAGAGGGCTTCTTGTCTAATTTGGTGCTTCATTTCTTCAATTTCTTCTTCAGTCATCTTAAAGATGTGTTTACGCACATATTCTTTGGAGAAGTAAGTACCAATAAGATTTTCAGCACCAGCAGCAATAGCGGTATCTATTCTTTCCCTTAAAATTTCAGCTTCTTTGAGCTCTGAGAAAAAAGAGTCCTGGGCATAATCAAAGAAAACTTTCTCTTTAAGTTCTTCCCATTCATTCTCGTTGATGATGGATTTAAGAATAAGCTGCTGTTTTAAAATTTGACGGAACAAGTCACTAAACTTCATACGGAGATGGTCAATATGCTTCTGAAATCTAATTTCATCACGGCTAATTTCAGATGCTCGTCCGATAGAGAAGCCGTGTTCGTTGTCTAATCTAGATACCGGGACATTAAGTGACTTATATAACTGCAATTTAAGATATTCAATATCTTCAATTTGTCCTAAATTCTGGCCACCGGCGAGTGTTGTAACATCCGTACCTTTACCATCCGCAGTTTTAGGAAACCAAAAATCTTCGAGCATATGCATATGATGCCGGTCTGACGTTATTTCGCCAGTCGAAGAATTGTATGTCACCTTATTTTTGTATTTTGTCATCAGCTTATTCACATAAGATTCTGATGCTCTATTATTCATATTGCCGGTCGCAACATTAAAAATTCTACGCTCTGGAGCTCTTACCATACGGTAAGTAATCATAGCATCTTCCATCATACGTAGCTGATTCACTGGCCTTAGAGCCTTGTGCAGATAGGATAGCGTAGCGTTTCTGGTAGGGTCCAGCAACCCGGATGAGATGTATGTAACAGAGTCAACTGGTATTTTTACGCCCTGGGTTGAATTAATATTCTGAGAGGCCGCTTGACCTGTAAACCCCTGTTCAGAGTAAACAAAATATTCATCGTAACCTGAAATTAGGTTTACGCCAGTTCTTTTGTCTGGCTCGGTTAAAATTTCACGAATTCTACGTATTTTGTAAGGGTTAATAGGCCTTAGTTCTTTAATGCCGTTTGATGGCTGTTTGTTATCAATTACGTTTGCGTAAGAAAGTCGGCCGTCAATATACCATCTTTTGAAAATATCATGACCATATTTTCTGAAGTCTAACATAGACAGAATGCCTTCAAACTCCTCGATAACCTTATTTTTAAATCTTTCAGAACCTTCGACTGAGTCTAGGTTTATAGTAACAGAGTCTTCGTGGCCATTTGTTACAATAGCCTCATCCGCAATATCTCCGATTGCTCTATCGACCTCAGGCTGCTGAGCCATCTGCCTGTACTTAGAAATTAAGTCAGCTTCATCCTCAAAGGAGTCACCCCGTACATCCATGGCATATGATAGCATCCCGCCACCATTAGACATGATTACATGTGCAGACTCAGTTTCCTCTGCCGGCGGCGCAAAGCTTCTGCGGACTTCCTCATCAGAATTATCTTTTTCTTTTCTACGTATCTCGTAGCCTAGAAAATCAAAACCCCTACGTTCTCTTCTCTCTGCCGGAGATTCCTCAAAGGGGTTTTAGCGTTCACCTCAAGGGTATTTATCCGCGTTCAAAATCCAAATATGAGACTACTACTGGGAATTCCTCTATAGTATTTGTTGTATCATTGCTAAGTTCAATAGCTCCAATAGACTCTGGCCATGCGTCTACAAGTTTATATGTCTTAAGTACATTCTCGTTAGCATCTAGCTGTTCGATAGTGATATCCGAATACCATTCTGATGGGTCGGCTTCCGCAACGTTTGTTTTAACGTTGTTAATACCATCCTGCCAATCTTTAATTGCGTCCCAAGCTGAGAATTTAGTATCATTGATGATTGTCGCAGTCCATGGCTCAAACTCTGGTCTGTCACCAGGGAATGAGAAAGTTCTGCCTCTATAATTCATCGGAACTTTACCAAAAGATGCCCCAGGAATTGAGCCGCCTTTTGTAAGATAAGATACCGTACTAACATCCACATTGACAAACGATGGAAAGTTAATAATAACTCTAAATAGGTTAGCTCTCGCCCCGCCGCGTTTTAGTTTATTTTTAAAGTTTTGGATTTGTCTAGTCATTAAACTTGAACTCCTTCAGTCACATCTAGATTAACACCGCTTCTAGTTGCGATTATGTTAATTCTGACAAAATTAATTGAACTAGGAATCTTAACAAAAACATCAGCCACAAACTCTTCAGCATCAACTACTGCAGAAGTGTTGTTAGTTTTGTTGCAAATAACCCTATAGTCAGTCAGGCCTCTTAGACCCTGGATTTGACGAAGCAGCGGCTCAACCAAATTAACAAATTCACTCTGTGTAAACTCATCGTTGAATTGGAATAGCACACTTTCACCAGCAATCCTTAAAGTTTTCTTAAGGAGAATAAGCAATCTTACCGCGTGAATCTGTCTAAATACTGAAGGTCTACCAATACGAGTTCGGTCTCCGTTGACGTACGTACCTCTACCTGGAACAGTAACGACAGGGTTAATTCCATTTTTATAAAGATTCCCTTTGTCGGTGTCGTTAGGATTATAATAGAGCTCGGTTACTCCGAAAAGCCGCCCTTTTTTCTGACCAGCAGGTGAGAAAAACGAACCGGCATTAACATCATTCATTGCCATTGCGCCTGAAATCATACCTGTATCCGGTATGTTGGCATATTGGTCATTATATTTGTCATATACTTTTACTCTACCAGATGTCAGTTGATAGTGTTTATCGGCTTGAAGATTAGCTGCAAATTCATTTTGCGCCTCTTCAGTAATATCCTCGGCTCTAGCGCCGAGATTCAAGAATAAATCCTGACGAGTGGCCGCTACTGAGACATAAGCGTTTGCAATAGCTACTGCGTCTCCGCCGGTATAATTTGGACCAATCATGATAGAAATATCCACACCTGAGCTTTTATTGAAGTAGTCTAAACCAGAAATATACTCTGAAGCTCCGATAGTTTCAGAGTCAGCGCCTCCGGTAAACGACTCTTCAATAACACCAGTGCCGGGTGTCACAATATAGTCAACACCACTGGCTAATGCTACACCTGATTGAGGCATCAAAGTTCCATTATGGTCTGCAAACCAAATATACTCAGACCTTAAATTTAGATAGTCTTTGAAGTATGAAGAAGAGCCGTCATCATTTTTTCCGCCCTTACCCTGTGAAAGATAAGGGAATGTTTCCAAAACAGAACCAGCAACACCTGTAAACAAGCCACCTTCATCGATAACTGCTATGTGAATTTCATCATTAACTGCACCAACTGCAGTCGCGGCCTGCGAAGTTCCAGGAGCGGTATCAAAGGACGAAGAGTAGTCCCAATTTTCAAAGTTTGTTTTAGTAGTAGCTACATTAGCTGTAAATGCCAAAATCGAAACTTTTAATGAATTACCCAATGCACCAGGATATTTAGCCACAAACTGGCCAACATCCGAAAAATCAAAAGATTGGGTATCATAATTTTCAAGATTTTTAATAGTAACAGCTGTAGACCCACCGCTAGCATTAGCGGCATTTTTTACTACTCTAACGAGTTTCAAATCTTGGCTGTATTGTAAAAAAGAAGACGCGACTAGAAAGTCTGCTGAATTTCCTCTTGTTGGGGCCGCGAATTTTGCGACCAAATCGTTTTCTGAGCTGACGGATGTAACTTTATCTACAGGTCCCCAGCGAAAGTCTCCGATGAATGCACCAGTAGACGTAGAAACACCCGGCAGCGAGCCAGTTCTGTCGTCTTCGGTTACACTAACACCTGGAGAAAGTAATGGATTTACCATTTAATAGTACCTTTTTGGTTAAATAACAAGAATAACATAGTAAGTAGTATTATTTATACTTTTTAGACTCTCTGTTAGAAGCTGAAACCCGCATCTTGAGTAATCCAACCGAAATCATCATCCACTTTATATCCCATTTTTTTACCATCAGGAGAGGTTAAACCGAAATCATTTTCTCCGGAATTAGTGATGATACCAAAACTAGGTATTGTGTCTTCAACAAGCTTATCTTTCTCTTCGGCCATCAAAACTCTGAGCCCATTGGTGTTAATTTCGCCGAATGTTCTGGTCTCTACAAACCAGGCAAACATTACTAAAGTCATGACCATATCATCATGGAAACCATCTTTGGCCTGATAGGACCTCTTAGAGGCTTCAAAAACACAAAGCTCTTTAATAGTCTCTTCGTCGTTAACCTGTAGCTTTCCTTGTTCAATCAAATCCTTAAGATTAGAACAGCCTATTCTCTTGACTTTACTGTTCATCTCCAAGCCAAAGGATATACCCTTTTTTATGGTTCCACAGAAAATGTTATCATACTCATATTCATAGAATATGGTTTTATACACAGTTGCACCAAGGTCATTGGATTCTATAATGAGAAACGCATTATTGTAATGCTTAGCAAATTTGTGCACTATATCTGGAAAAACAATAGGACTTATGTCATTGTTTCGATAAACACAAACTTGCTGAAATGGCTCTTGAGTAACATCAATTATTGAAAATGTGGAGTAGTCCTGTCCCCTACCCTTTGATGTGTCGACCGTCATAACATAGCTATGGCCGTCCTCAGGAAGCTTGAAGGCTAGAATATCCCCGGATTCTTGGGCTACTTCAGACGGCTTAAGCTTTAGTAAAAATTCACCGGAGATTAAAGTCTTTGAGGTTGAGGCAAAAGAGTTACCAAATTCCTGTTGGAACTGCTTTTCTGAAGTGTTGGCAATTGTTTGTTTTTTCCAGGCATCATCCCTGCCCGGAACATCCCACCAGTCAACTCTGAAGGGTTTGAATTCATTTATTTTTTGAACAGCCCCTTCATAAAGCTTGTAGAACATATTATTAACACCGTTGGCCGTAGACGTTATAATAATTTTTGTTTTTTTACCGGCCGCAATAACCGGGTATGTTGAGGTATAAAATTGTCCATCGTTTTGAACAAAGGCAAATTCATCTAAATATAGTAAGCTGATAGATTTACCACGGATAGAAGAACCAGAAGTTGAATGGGCCTCAATAACCGTGTTGTTGGAAAAGCTGATAGACCCTTTATTCAGGGCTTTACACCCAGGCTGTAAAAAGAATGGCAAATTCTCTAGCATCAAAGTTATCCTTGAAAGCATTTCTTTAGATGTTGAGCCTTTGTTAGCCAAAATAGCCAAAGTCTTTTCAGAATTAAAGAGCGCAAAATGTAGTAGATAAGCACAAGAGCTTATGGACTTACCAGATTGCCGACAGGCCAGAACTATTGAATGACGATTATCATTAAAGTGATTAATCATCTCTTCCTGATAAGGATATAAGGTAAACGGAACTAAGCCATGGTCAGGATGGATAACTTTAATGTAAGTTAGGCAAAAATATACAATATCGTCTCTACACTTTTTATATTCGTCCATCTCCCATTGGGTCCATGGTTGCTCAACACCATGACGCTTGACAAGAGCATTACCAAGATAGGTCTGTAAATCATGAGGATTTTGGACTATCTGAGCCATTTTAAATTCTGAACTTTTGAGCTGGAAGCAACAACTCTACTAGTTTCGCTCGCAAGCACGACAGGAAGGACGGCCTCAAAGAAATCATTGCCGAACTCTCCGGCCTCGTCAAGAACTAGATAACTAATTGAATGGCCCCTAAGATAATCTGGGTTTCCGCCTGTAGCGTATACACAAACCCCATTGGCTAAGCCGAAATAACTGTTACTCTCGCCAAGGACATCGACCTTTAGAAACTCCGGAAGATTTTGGTACATACTTTTAAGCAGGAACAAATTGTCTTTAGCTCTGTCTACTTTATTATTACAGAAGAACACATCTTTCTCTCTATTGAAGATGATATAATGTAGAACCTGAGCAACTATAAGCGTTGTAGCCCCTTCAGCTCGTTCCTTATAAAATCCAGCATGTCTATTTTCAGATACAAAAGAGTGGATTTCCTTTTGGCGGTCTGTAAGCTTGAAGCCAATATAAGTTTCGCAAAAATATTCAAAATCATCTTTGCATTTTATAATCTCTGTTATTCTATTCGTCATTTATTTCTATCTTTTCTATTTTCTTAAGTAGCCCAGCAGTGTCTCCTCTGAAGACTATCATGTCTTTAGGGTCAGCTTTTTCCTCTTGCTCAATAAGATTAGGGTCTTTTTTAGTTCTTTTGTCTTGAAGATTAAAGTGTTTGTCCTGTAAATCAATAAGTTTAGAATTTATGTCCGCAATATTTTTCATGCATGTAGTAAATAGCTCAAATGGCTTCCCCTCCTCAGTTTCCTTTGCAAGCTCCTGTAGAGTAGTTAAAGAGTCCATGCCCATCTCTATGAGCTTATAGTATGTCATACGCGAGAATGTATAATCCTGTAAGATATCTTCATTCTCTACGTCCATCATTGGGTTTTTACTCATCGTGATTCTCATATACTATTTCATAGACCTCATCGGCCGTGGCCGTTTCCGGCGTAACTTTAAGGGTAAAACCATCAAAAACTTCATCATTCTCGTCGATGTGGTTTATAATAACAGTCTTAATAACAGGCCTAGTCTGACATTCCCCAAAATTATCAGAGCCATATCTTCCAAAATACTCAGGATTTTTATACAGATTTATAGTTGCATCAAATGTTAAGGTGTAAATAAGGACCCTTTGAGTAGAATCTGCCGCACCCTCATATTGGTCGTCCTTATTAGCTGAAAGGAATGTAAATTTTATGTTATCCGTAAATGATTGGCCCACAACAGGTTTTATATTAACTCCAACCGAAGGATTAAAGTAGGGCAAAATCTGCTCTATAATTTGTAAAGCCTCATCTTCATTTTTACTGTAAATCGATAGCTCAAAGGGTATTCTGTAGGGTGCTGGGTTTTTAATTTTACCGTTGCCTTCTTGGATATACCCTTTTTTATTTCTTTGCCTATCTGGGTCATAGAGTGGTGTAGAATAAGAAAAACTCATTCTCGGTAGCTTCATAGCTACTTTTTCACTTTCCAGGTCCGGTCGCTGGTTTATCCTTGATAAAAACAGGTGCCTAGGCCCGTAGGCAATAGGAACACGTTTTTGGTTAGTTAGTGAACCGTCAGCATTTTTACGCCCAACATATATTTCGTTGAATAAAGTACCGAAGACCGCGGCTGTAGATTTTATTGTTCTATTATAGAAAAAGTTACCAAACATTAATAGCCTCCGAATGGATTATCAGGGTCAAATTCTATGATGTCTTCTGCTTCGTCTTCAATAACATCATTGGATTCATATTCATCCACTGTATCCTTGGCTGTTAAAACCATCCGGGAAAGCTGCGTGTCTTCTGAAACTATCGGAAGATTTATTTTAAACAGCGAGAATTTACCGGATTCAGATGTAATATTTGAAACCTGTAGTTCAGTGTTGTTATTTTTAACCAACGTGCCTGTTACGAAGCCACTCGGCTGATTTTGAACTATTGTCTCACCTATTTTAAACTCACCTGGAGAATTAATCCCAAGGTCCATGCTGTTAGCATTAGTTATTCCAGATGTATCGATATCTTCTTCGGTGAAGTTTAAAGCCTCATCATTATATTCAAACAGCGTTACATTCAATTTATAGACCGGAAGGTTATTCAACTGGTAGAAAGGAGTGTCATGGTCCACGAAGGATATTTGAAATATAGACTTAGAGAATGGGACATATATCAAGTCTCCTTCATTTGGCCTTACCTGAGATTCAAAATCGCCGACTGCCTCTTTCCATCTTTTCTTAGAAACAACGAATGTAGATTCATCCTTTATTTCCAGGCCAAACTTCTGGAATAACTCCTCGCCTTCATATCCTCCGACAGATTCAACATACATTTCAATCTCGTAAGATTTGTCAAAAGTTGATGCAATGTCTTCCCCAAAGAGCTCGTCTAAATTAACTACATTACGCGGAATGTATAAGAAGTCATGGCCAAATATTTGAAGAGCTTCTATTATCAAGTCTTCATATAATTCTTGTTCAGGCCTATAGCCTTCTCTAGCAAAATAAGGGTTGGTTGCCATTTAACCTACAAAGAACATTGGCGGCTCTTGATATCTGTCGTCCAATTCCTGTTCTAAGCTTTCTATTTCAACTTGTGCGCTCGCGACTATATCAGCACCATTATATGTCACGCCGCCAAGCATCTCAATACCGCCAAATTTACTGATATTTTTACCCCACTGGCGTTCTAGTAATGCTGTAGCATACTTCTTTAACCAAGAGTCATTGTAAGATTCCGGGTCATTTTCAGGGTTTATGGCAATATCGACAACCATAACGATTGTGTCCCCAGCTTTGACGTCTCTCTGCCAATTCATGTGGATTTCTAACCTATTTTTACGCCTAGAAAACTCAACTAGCTTTCGGCCATTAAGCATATCATTTAGAAACCCCAGATATTGTTTGGTCATTACATAATTAGATATTGACCCAGCATTCCGCATATCAAAAACATCTCTTAAATGTAGCTGATATTCTATATTAAACATGCCAGAACTTTGGCCCGAATTGTTAATAGGCAATACCGATTCAACTCTTAAAATATCATCCGGAAGCAATAGAAAGCCCCGGTCAATATCTTCTTGAGTAACAATATGTTTAATAGCAGTTTCTACTGAGCCATCCATATGGCGCTCATTCCAGACTTGAATAGCTTCCTCGACTCTATCAACAATTTGGTAGGGTGTTATATTGATTTTAATCATTCCATCACCTAAGCGACGGAGGCAGTATTCCTGAAACTCTTTTTGGCTATTTAGCTTTGGCATCTTCTAGTACTTTCACTTTTTCACTTAACTCCTGAACTGCTGCAATCAAGAGCGGAACTAGTTTATCGTAAGCAACGGTCTTATAGCCGCTTTTCGACGTAGTGCCCAGAGCCTCAGGGAATATCTTTTCTATATCTTGCGCAAGAACGCCGGACTGTTTGCGGTTTGATAATATCCCGATATCTTTCGCCTTGTCATTCCATTTATAGTAAATTGGCCGTATAGACTCAATTGACTGAAGACCTGAACTAATTGTTTTAATGTCTGTTTTTAAATTAGCATCAGAGAAGCCTGTAATATCCCCGGTCGCTGTGAAGTCACCGGCTGAAACATCAAAGGTAAATTTAGTTGTATTTACATCTCTTACAAACAGGTCGCCGGTATGAACGTCCATATAGTTGTTATTAGAGGTATGATGGACCCTCATGTCCGCACTATTACCAAGCCTGACTTCAAACCCATCTTGCCATTCAGTATGACCGGTTACATTATCGTTAGCATCGGCTCTAGTAAAACTAGCGGCCGATAGTCCCTGTAAATTAGTAGAATTAATACTAAGGGAGTCTACAAATGCTTTGGTGACTTGTCCTGTAATTTGAGCCGAGGCCCTTCCTGTAGTGTAATAAAGATTGTTGCCCTCAGAAATATCATCTGTTGAAAATGGTGATAAATCAACCGACAGAGAATCAGGTCCAACGTTTATTCCTGTACCAGAGCCCACTGTGACTGTGACTTTTCCAGACGTTCCGCCACCGACAAGGCCATTTCCAGCGCTTACTCCAGTGACATCCCCGACATTTGTTGTATATCCTTTAGATAAAATTCGACTTTCTATTGCGGCCGCCGTCGCAAATACAGAATTTGAATTACTCCAGGTGTTAGTGCTTTTAAGGATATCAGCATTTACTATTTTACCTATACTTATTGAAGGTATCCGAGCAATATCAAAAACGCCAGAAGTAGTCTTAGCAGCGCTTATATCTGGAATCCTATTTATATTGAAAATACCAGAAGTAATTTCGCCAGCAGAATGGGTGTGGCTTGAAGGAGTGAACGCTGCTGGCAACCCGGTTAAATTAGACCAGGCTAAGTAAAAAGACCGGCCCTCGCCGCCTAATGTATCAGCATCAATAGCATCTAATGTTGTATAAATCGTCCCAGTCTGGGTTCCGTTGTTTATTTTTAACCTGTCATCTGCTTCATCCCAAAAGAACTCAGAAGCATTACTAGAACCTCGGCCAAATCTTATACCAGCGTTACTTACCGGGGTTCCAACTTGGTCCTGATTAAGGTTTATAAAGCTGTCACCGATATCTAGCTCGTTAGAGGAAATAGCATTTATTTCTCCCTGTACATTTAAGTCTCCTAGAACTGTAACATTATTATTAAAAGTTTGGTTGCCTGTTACACGTGCAAAGCTACTAGACTCCAGTCCGTCGAGTAAATCAGCATTCAGACCTGAGCCTGGGCCATCATTGCCG
>JAUKWC010029432.1:0-18048 GCA_032356245.1 Endocladia muricata | reverse complement strand
AGGTAGGCAAGCACACGCCGGCTGTCCCAGGCCGGCTCAGTGCAGTCGGCGCTATGGTTATAGCGCGGTGAGGAAGGAAAGACGAAAAGAAGTCCAGGAAAGATGGGGAGACAAGGAATGAGGATTAGAGCGTCGCAAGCCAAGCAAGGAAATCCACGTGGTTCGAAGTACAGGGAGAAGAGACGAAGGCGAGGGAAGGAAAGCAAAGCAGACCGCGTCGATAAACCGATATCAGGAGGCCGTAAGGTGTCGTGCTGTGGGAGCAGGTACGGGCCATTTGTATTGCGGACAAGGAGGGCAGTGGCCAGGAGCAAGCCATGCTCTCACACGCTCATGTTTCTGTTCCGTAACAGCAGACACGAACAATGGCGCCACTTTCACGAAACTTGCAAATATAAGAAGATCATTCAGGGTGCGGGGGGGTGTCATTAGTGACAGAGGTTGAGATCTACATGTGTGAAAACACATGAGCAGATGGAGGTGCGAGATATGATCTGAAAAACAACATCCATCTGCCAATGTATTTTCACATGTGCAGATCCCGACCCCTGTCACTAGTGATACCCCACCGATCTTATAAATTGCATACTTTTCAAGCGTGAAATGCGCCTAGTGCGGCCTGGTCAGATTTGCTTGTATTTGGGCGCGACGATAATTGCCACCAACCGTGCCCGTTCAATCTCCCGTGGCCCTCGTGTCCTTAAAACCCCCGCGCTACCGCTTTTTCTCTCAGTGTTTCAAATTTCTACTGTCACCCGTGCACCCTCCCCCGCACACGGATCCTTTCTCGTCTTCTCTGCCTTCATAAAATAAAATCTCTCTTCATTCATTTCCATTGTAGATCCTTTATCGCAAGTGGCGTACTTCCGAAATGACCGACAAACTTCCCATCACTACCTCCACCCGCGACTCGCTGACATTGGCCACGGAGCCACAGCCGGGCGTAAGATCGGAGCCGGAATCGCAGACAGCGCCAACAGGGGAGGAGCTCCGGGCCGAAGCAGGCTTCTAGCCCCCTCCATCGAAGTCGCCACCACGCAAGGGCGAGCGCCGGGACGCTTTGGGCCAGGCGCGCCCTTCGTCCGACTGCTCTCTAGCAGCAGGGAGCTCAGACGGTGACGACTCCGATGTGGTTGCCGTAGAGGTCCAGGAGCAGCCGGTGTCGAGGCGGACTTTCTCAAACTGCCGACTACGAGTCCGCCGAGGTCTACCTATATGTTGCGCAGATCATACAGCCGCAGTACGTTTTCCGCAAAGCATGGACGCCACCATCGAAGGCCTCCAGGCCAGCATGGTTGAGCGCGGTTACAATTACGAACTTGACGCCATGTCGGTCATAGTGCGACTGTGCGACTGTGGGAGAATCCCTCGCGACCGGATATTGCTGACTAGGCCATGAAGGTCCGCACAATGTTGCGTGAAGGTGTGAAGTGTGCGGTGGTGGACGGCCTTTATCGCCGGTAAGCTATCTTTAGCTTCAAAGCGGAAAATGACGGTACGGCATGGGCTCGCGAGCTCTTCTGGATGCGTCTTATCCGCCGAAGGGATGATCGGGACACGACGGATACGGAAGTCATGTCCGACGCCTCTCAGCAGAACTCCTTCGCCGGACTGGCCCGCATCAACAAGTCGTTCGTCCACGACCTCATGGGCGTCATCCACTTCATGCAGACTCTCGCCGTGGAGAACGACACGGACCTACTGGCGTTGAGTCAGAAGGGAGCTAAGGAAGCAATGACGACGGCCCTTTTGCTTCCAGCAACCGGCTTGTCTGCCTACCGCCGCTACGTACGCGTAGCTAAGATTTGTCCCCGAGACTCAGGCCTCGTGAAAGTGCTCCACAACCTGACCTTCGACACCTCGACCTCTCCCAAGCTCGGCATCACTCACCTTGGCGACCAGCATCTTTGGTCAGAGAGCCCTCGAGCCGTAGGTCTGTTCACAACTTCCTCGCCGCGGTTCATCAACAACGCGGACCGCGACGGAAAGTTTGAATCTGAAGCTTTCTACGCGTGCGCACGCCAGCTTTTCCAAGTCTGCCTAGACTTGTTTAAGAAGTACTGCAAGGGGAAGTGCCTCAGTTGTGACGACTTTCTGGGGACTGAGATGGCTCAATCGAGATTATTAAGAACTTCCCTCATGGGGCTCCACCTGACCCAGATGCGCTTCTTCTCCAAGAGATACACCAACTCTGCAGAAGATCTGCAGAAGCGCAACAAGGCGCTTACTACGCGCTCCGTGAAGGAGGTAACTGAGCACTTTGCTCCCGGGCTCAGCAAGCACGCCGCCCCGGCTCGTGTGACGACCCCAGCTGCTGTGCCTTCTACACGCCGCTCTGCTCGGCGTTTTCCTGCTTCCAACGCAACTGCATTCGAGCCATCAGTCTGTGCGCGGGAGGCCCCAGTAGTGATGCCCGCGACAAGACGGCTTTCCACGGAGACAACCGCTGCACCCTCCTCACGGTCAACACCCCGACTTGTAGAAATTGTCTAGTCGGGGAAGTCTGTTGGAGTGAAACGGGCAGTGGGGCAGTCGAGACGAGGGGTCGCTGAGAAGACCAAGGCGGCCCAGGGGAACACGGGCCTACATGAAGGTGCCTCGTAGATGTTCGACGACAACGTTCCGAACCAGCTGCTGGTCGGCACTGCTGACGAGACCGTGGTGCTCGAAGAAACACCCGACACTTGGGAAAATCTGGCAGAAGTCGGCCTGCCAGATCAGGAAGAAAAGCAGTTGCTGCTTTGGATGGCGAAATTCCAGCACCCCATGCTCTCGCTGCTTCCCATCCACATACCTCTTGATCAACCGGCGCACGTGTACCTCTCCGTCAAGGAAGTCGTAGCCATCCATCTGCTTCAGTTTTTCATGGGAAGCTACGTGTACCTCACCAAGCTTGAGGGTATCGATGTGGGTCCGGACATCTGGAAGCCCAACCGGCCTCAGACACACTTCTGGAGGAACGTAGCAGGAGAGAATGACGACTATTGCAGAGGACATGCCTCCTTTGAGAGGCGACAAGTTGAGCTTCAGCACCTTGGCGGTATGTCCCCTGAGAATTTCGCTGACTCCAGCGGCATTCCGCGCGGGAGCATCAAGCCCCTCATGTTGACGCCCAAGTAGAAGCTTTCCCCCGTTGAAAACTCGTCTTCGTTCATCGCGAGCACATTCAACGGGGAGAATGCACTGGGACAGGGGCCGAATGAGAACTGAAGGGGCCCAATTGTCAATGACGGGGAACACGAGGGGCACGCAGCATACCGGGAGATGGGAATCGCCCGCTACTCCCGTACACGGAGCCTGCTGATGGAAGCCTTCGAATCGAGGGGGGATTGGATGTGGGTTTCGCGAAGGCGTGCGCAGCTGGACCCGTGGGTGGGTCAGCTTGCTGTCTACGTCGGTCTGAGGAAGGTATCTGGGACAAGGCTGTTCATACCTACGACGGGGGGTGGTTTTTTGGGTACTGGGATGGACTGCCCGCCGCAAGCGCCGCACGATGACTTTGACTTGTCATTGAAAGCGGAGACCTTGGGCTTTTTCGCAATTGTTGGCAGGGCAGTGGGCTTCCCTTTGTGGGTGTGTGACTATTCACACGTGTTTGTATACGGAGAGGAGGGCGAGCAAGTGGCAGCGGCGCGGTTGCTCAAGATGAAGAAGATTATTGTGCCGCCCAACTCTGTGTTGTTCGGGTATGTGCATCTCACGCACGCCAGGGCTGGAGATGAGGACCGCATTGCCGATGAGTTGACGGTACGGTACCGTGTGCACTTTAAGCCGGAAAGGAAAGGTGTTCTGGACCAGGTGTTCTGCGCACTGAGAGGGCTACCGCATTTCCCGGCCAGTGGGGTGGCCCGTGTTAGTCGTAGGAGTAAAGAAAGAGATGAGGGGTCGCGCAGTCGGGACGACGCGGATATGGTTAGGTTTTCAGACTTGCACGCGGGCCGGATTAGTAGGACAGAGGAGATTAGTCGTAGAGATGATGGTTTCGACTGCGATGACCACGAGGATTTGATTTCCGTTCTGATAAGTAGTGACGAAGATTAGGTAGTCTACAAGAAGAAGTGGCTGAATAGCGTGAAGTGAAACAAACGTAAACACTACATGCCAGTTTGAGAACCACTTCCGGGCGAGTAGGCCACAATATAGCGGCTGAGAAAAACTTGGGCTCAGCCGCAAAAAGGTTGCCCACAAAAGTGGGCGATTTTGGGGGCGCTACAGAAAAAGACATTTGAGAAGAAATGAAAATTCAGACAAAGGGGGGTGCCACTAGTGACAGGGGCTGGGATCTACAAATGTGAAAACAAATGAGCAGATGGATGTGCCATATTTAATCTGAAAAACAACATCCATCTACCCATGTATTTTCACATGGGTAGATCTCAACCCCTGTCACTAGTGGCATCCCACAAATCTTAAAAATTCCTTACTTTTCAACGCCACAAAACACACGTGTACAACCACTCCCCAATGTCGGTTCGAGTTTGGGTTTGTTTTTTTGCTTCGTGTGATACGTGTAAGGCTTGTTCAGCACACGAAGTGCGTGCCTCCGGTTCCGCACGGGTCAATTGTAGCACGGCTACGGCAACGGTGAAGTAAAGTGATGGCTTCTGTACTTCCCACGTCCCTCTAAAAGTAGGTGGCCGTACAGCGTAGGAAGAAAGATGTTTCGTACGAAAGGATGCAGACTAGACTGTATGCCTCAGCGTTGCGCTGCAGTGGGCAACACTTCGGCGCAAACCACGCCGTGCCGGATGTGTGAATTCGTGCGCGCATTGTTAACCAGTGACGAGGCGATGCACAAAGCAGGTTCTACTATACGACCTCATTGGGAAGGACAGAATCACTACAATTGAGCCCCGCTGTACCTTTTTACGTCTTATGTTCGGAACGCACTAAACTGACGCCTTCCAGCGGCACTAGTGCAATGTGTCAGCCCTTACGCGGATTACACGTTAGTCCTTGCTTGCGTTGCACTACGTTTACGATACTGTCCGAAAAATGAGCCCAGAGTTTTACACATTATATCGTGCCAAATAACGACGGCATGATTCTGGGTGAGCCGGTGCACCCGAACATCTCCAAGCATAATGCTCAGTTTCCTTGAGCCGTAGTTGGCGCATATTGGACGTAGTGGTCTTCAGTGCAGTGGCGCAAAATCCGTTCGAAGGCAAGTAAGAGTATGAAGGGTCCAAGGTAAGCCTATCCACGTCACGCAGGCTATAAGTCATCATGTGACATTGGGGTACGTAAGGTGAGATGCGGAACTGCAGTGTACTGCACAATTCGCAGTACGAGCTGGATGTTTTACTAGGAAATGAACTCCTGGTAGTGTATGCGGGCGTTCAATGAACGCGGCAGTTCAGAATATTTTCTTTTCGGAAGTCGGTGCTCATGCGAAAAACCGCCGTACTACACGAACTCCGCATTTCGGAATGCCGCGGAAGTCAGCACTCCATGGTATTCCAAAGTGTGCAGTATAGCTGGGAGGTTTACTACGCTACTGCACCCGATGGACATCCACACGTATATCCGGAGAAATAGACGTAGGGACTGGCGGGAGGTGTGGCTGGAGACGGTAAGGGAACGGAGCTGACGGCAGAGTGTGCTGGTGCAAACCGGAACGGAGGCTGGGCGTAATGTGTGTGGTGGTTGGAGATTGGCAAGACATGGAAGGTGGGATGTGGTGTCAGAGTTATGGGTCATTGGAACAGGAGTACGGGGGCGCAAACTGGAGACAGGATTCAAGCGTAACTATGGTGACGTAGATTCGTCCAGATACTCCAGAAAGAGTGCATACGTTGAGGAACGGAAACGTAGTGAAAACAGACAGGACGTACACCGCACGCAATGGCCATCTGTTCCAGTTTTATCAGGTTCGATGAGCAGCAGCACTGCGTTCGAAACTGCAAAAAGTGTAACTACAGCGCAGTAGAAATATGGATAGACTTCCATACGTCGCATCATACCACGTAGTATGATTACGCCGGCGCTTCCAGAGGCTGTAATTTATCGACTTGTTTCATTAGACCCGGACTTCCACTAGGTGGATCCCCACGTCTAGTAATGCTAGACTCGGAGCTCCACTAGGTGGACATCTAGGTCTAGTATTGCTAGACTCCGACGTCCACCGGTCCATCAATAGTAGACTTGGAACCGCGAAATATCTAGTAAACCATGCGTCCAAATGGA
The DNA here is from genome assembly GCA_032356245.1 of Endocladia muricata. Taxonomy (NCBI): domain Eukaryota; phylum Rhodophyta; class Florideophyceae; order Gigartinales; family Endocladiaceae; genus Endocladia; species Endocladia muricata. The sequence goes on along the minus strand of JAUKWC010029432.1, from coordinate 11,862 downwards.
TCTCGTACTGCACCTGGTGGATGTCCACCTCCATTTCCGGAAACACAGACTTTGTCTCAGTATTGGCCGTCTGTGTTGTACAGTAGTAGACGCTGGGCAGTTGTGCCCAGATACTTACAAATTGGTCCTATCCAGTAGAGGTAGGTGAATGACGGGATTGTCTGACAAAGAGCGAGTACATGGGGTTCCTAAAACGGTACCATTCCGTTGACTGCCAAACAGGGTCTCACAGTCTTCGCCAGAACCATTCCTAACACTTTTTGGTCCCTCTTTCCTGGCGGGAGTGATCATTCTTCAACATTATTTCTCAGCTTCCTGTAGCATTTTCAAACACTGCTTGCTACGAGGCAACAAAGCTGTGGGGCTTCTGTATTTTTTCTTTCCTTTCTTGGATTTTCCTCCGTTTGGTTTTTTGCTTGTTTCATTTTTCCCGGTTCTCTTTCGTTTCCTTTCTGAAAGAAATATCAGACGTTTTGAAATGAAGTCTCAGGGCGGAAAGGGGTGAAAGCATTCTAACGATTGGTCAGTGCGGAAAGCTCGTTCATATAACAGAGGCCAGAAATGAAACTGAGATAGTCTTGCTGGCTGTTTTGAGTAGCTGTACAAAACTTACATGCCAATTGTCTCCGTGACGCACCACTTTTCAACATACCTAGGAGCACGAAAGTGACTGTCAATACTAGCCTCAGTGGCGCTGAACGGAACCTTGCACATAGAACGGTCGCGTTGAGACACGGAGTCCCGCGATTAAAAACTTTATCAGCAAGTACAAGACTTCCAAGTTCGAGATCGGGATATCTGAAGAACGCGCTGAGTAGGGGCGTCTGGTAGGTATTGCGAGGTAGGCTAATTTCGTTTTGTGGCCCTGATTTCCGAGCCACTAAACATGGACACTCTCATTGGCGTTAGTGCTGTTCTTGTTGGAGAACTAATTGTAGGTGTCATTTGTCCCGGAGGAACTGGAATTGATGACTGGGTTACATCCATGTAAGATGGTTTGGAGAAAACAACTGACAAAACGTTCGTAATAGGTTAGCACCGTCGCCAACAAGATAGTCCCGATGGCAACTTGCTTTTTCACGCAACGAATGTGGCTGTTGGAGGTTTCAGAGTATGTTAGAATTTTTCTTCTCTGCATACCTGCCCCAGCCACGATTGCAGACGGTGTATTGTCTCTGACACAGGATTAGACGGCAAACGAAAATAGAGCAAAGTAAATGTATCCACTGATTTGCGAATGTTGAAATACAACGATATGGGAGGGCAAAATTGAAGGTTAGTACAGAGGTAAGTAAAGGGACATTACGATTGGGTATGTTGACAGCACAATCGCCTATTAGAGGCGCATGTTTGTCCGCTACAGATGATCACAGAATTGCTTTGCGTTGTTCGATGATGCCGGGAGTTCTTTCGTGAGTAGCAGAAAGAACTCCCGTCTTTTATATACTCTATACTATGATATTTCTCTACATCTAACAGTACAGTTCGAAGTTGACTCTTCAGTATTCTCAAGTAATCTATGTAAACAATATTTTCCTAACACGTAACCTGTCTGGTACTGTTGTCTAATAAGGGATGCATTGTAGGGTGAGTAATTTGGTATGCATCTGAGTGACGAGTCGAATAATTGATAGATTTTTCATTCTATTTCAACAACGCCGGCGTCGGACTTCGAAATGAACGTACACATGCATATGACTGCTTCGCAATGATTGAGATTATGTAAGAAGAGGATTGAGGATTTGCTGAAGAGTATTCGCCTGATAAAAGTTTTGAAAGCTTGCCCGTATTTAAGATTTTTCGGAATACCAGATCTTTCAAATATAGATGTTTGATGTACACGTTTTTCAATAATCATGTTAATGATTGAGTTTGTGAGCGTTTTTCGGATTTGTATTGCCTCATTTGTTCAGAACTGGTCAGGTCCGAATAACCTGCTGGCCTCTCGCAGAATCTCTGCGAAGGGAGCACAATGCGCATCCTTGACGCCGGCCCTGGCGTCGAGCCTACCAACTACAGGCGGTTCTATAACTGTGACTTCTGAGGACAAAATTGATTATACTAACGGCTCGCAGCACCGTTGCTCCGCGGGGCTTGCTAGCATTCATTCTGCGAGCTGCCGGCAGTACCTGAAATTCAAGATTCGAGGAACTTCACGACAACCTGGACTGTCCAGCTTCGAGTTGCGCATTGGTGCCCTTGCGTAAGTGAACCAGCTGGGCACAGAATTTCGTACTCTGCCCATGCTAGATTCGATCTCCATCGCTCCGGGCGTAGCTTTCCTCGGTCAAGTTATCGGAGCTTTCTAGAAGTCCATTATCCACAACGGAGGTAATTAGTCACATCTTGATGCGGTCGTGGTATGTCTCAAGAACAGCTCTTGAAAGACGTTTTAATGCCCATCACGAACCTCCATCGGGGGTGCACGACCGTCGCCCATCGGTAATGTTGTTTTTCACTCGTGTTGCATCCGGTGTTCTGGCGTTCTGCGCAGTTTTGTACGGGCTCTCGAGGGGTGGAATCAGACATCACCGCTATGCCAATAATGTCTGGTTGACATCCACCAATTCCCATATTCCGACACTTGTTCCCACCAATACAGTAGTTGAAGGCAATTCTGGCTATAATGGATACCAAGTCCATAGCGTCAGACTCAATGGTACCCTCCTCGTAGCCCCAGATGGCACAGAGCTTGTCTACCAAGTTAGTCCGCAAAGGATGCGAGGGACAATCTTACTGCTTCACGGATGCTACAATTCTGCAAAATCTTTCTTTCCGTCGACTGAACTTTGCTCGGACTGCATTGGACTACCTGAAGAGCTAAAAATAACTAGTATATCACTACAAAAGGGTTACAACGTAGTTGCAATATCGTCAACTGATAGAATTCGGAAGTGCTGGAGTACGCGGGTTGACACACGCGAAGGAGCAGATTATGAACGAATTGATATGGGCCTTCAGGAAGCAGAAGCACATGGTGCATATTCATCCGATATGCCGATCTATGTGGTGGGCATCTCGTCCGGAGGAGTATTTGCCAGCTCCCTACCCCTTCGGTTCAAGATCGCGGGTGTGAACTCGATCATTTCGAGCTCCGTAGTGCTTGCCACGGGACCTAACCGCACGATTTGGGTCAGTCAACCACCCCCACATGTCTTCACGCACATGGGGCAGCGAGACAGACTTACGGCTGGAAGAGTGAGAAGCGCGTGTATCGTTCTGCGTCAGTTAAGCGGACGATGTCTGACAATCAGTGTGCTCCCGAGACCGATCACCGAAAGTTATCTGAAGTTCGCTGTTCCAAATTGGAGTCCAAGCTTAATTGCCCGAATTATCGTCATTTTAAAGGAAGGCGGCTATCTGGATGCTGACAATTTTCTGACCTCAAATCCACGGCATTCACCTTGGTCATCGGTTCTTGGGCCTCTGCAAAACGAGATGGAAGACACTTTCGTTAAGCATCACTCAAATATGTCCGAAATCCTGAATACGGCCTGGGCAGATCATGAAATTACCGCGGAGTATTTTGTAGAAGCCTTGGCGTTTCTTGAGAGCGCGCCGTAGATTGGCATACTAGCCAGCAGGTCGGCCACTCCGTTGAGCGAAGGTTTGCAGCATGCACCCAACCCAGCGGGCACGTTTGTCCACTATTTCAAGCCATGCGGTCGTATAAAGATGGTTTACGACATTGCACGGCGCTACTCTCTCTCGTCCAAACCAGTTTCTGGTATACTCCACGAGACAGTCTGACCACTGCGCAAAGGGATTATCGGCTGCCCACCGGGCACTGCAATGCTGGATGGCACTTTTGACGATCTCTTGTGAAGTGTGATTGTTCCTGTGTTCAATTCGATCCCGTAGAAGTTTGCTCCATTTTCGCTCAAGAAACTCTCCAGCTTTTTCAGAGCTCCCGCTTCTTCAAACGCTTCGGCGTACAATTCCACTGCGCAGTGTCCCGTAAAAATACCCGCGCAGCCCTCCGCGCAGATTTTGGAGCCCTCACCGTGCGGGGCTGAATCGGTGCCCGCGAAAAATTTGCTTGCCGACTCGCCCGCCACCGCTTTCAGAAGTACTTTTCTGTGTGTCTCGCGTTTTAGTACCGGAAGACAAAACAGATGCGGGTGAATCTTAGCACCAGAAAATATGGCCTGCCGACAGTAAAGCAAATGGTGTGCTGTGATTGTGGCGGCCAGCCTGCAGCCGGGCGTCTCAGAAACTATGCGCACAGCCTCCGCTGTCGTCACGTGCTCGAGGACGATCTTGAGACGCGGATAGTCGGTCAGAAGTGCAGGGAGAACATCTGCAACAAAGGCGGCCTCCTTATCAAAGATATCGATGTCCGGGGCTGTGGACTCGCCATGCACGCACAGCACCAGTCCCACCTCCTCCATCGCTGTGAGCGCCGGGGCGACTTTCTCCATACATGTGACGCCATGCGCGGAGTTTGTGGTAGCGCCTGCCGGATAGAGCTTGCACGACTTGATATAGCCAGATTCGCTGGCAGCCCGGATATCGTTGGGAGTGGTGTTATCGGTGAGGTAGAGGGTCATGAGTGGGGTGAAATGCGAATATTGCGGAAGAGCTTTGCGGATCCGATCTCTGTAGGCGGCTGCGGCGGCAACGGTGGTGACGGGAGGACTAAGGTTAGGCATGACGACGGCCCTAGAAAATTGGGCGGCGGTGAGGGGCGCGACGGTTTGGAGCATGGAGCCATCCCGAAAGTGGACGTGGAAGTCGTCCGGGCAGCGAATGGTTAGGAGGGGTGAAGGAGAGGATGAACCGAGAATAGCCATGAGGAGGAGGAGTTGCGGGAAGAACTGCGGGATGGGAGAGCAATATGTGTCATACGCGATTTAATGGTACAAGGGGGTGTGGGAAGTTCAGAAGATCCATTTTCCAACCCAGCGCTCTGACATCAACAAAATTTTCGCGAGAGTTGTTTACAAATTCCGAGTTTACGGTAGCTACACTAGCGTTTAAAGAGTACTTTGTTTCCGAGTTTTTTAAACAGTTAGAAGCTGTCAGAAAGAGGGAAAGTAAGTATTCGGGGTCAACTACTCTTTTGATTTCGGAGGCTATGGCCGCACGTAGTCTTGTGCCGAGTACACGGCCCCTGCCACGGAATTATATTGCGCGCAGGAAACAGAAAATTATACCGCAAGCTCGCGCATGACCGAGGTCCAGACGTCCCTTGCAGATCGATGTCTCGAACTTCTCGCTTTACCTTCCGGTCAGCCTGCTCTGCATTTGAACAGCGGTACAGACATGCACAGGTCTAACTGGTGAGTTTCTAGGCAAGGTCATGAGACGAAGCCGGATTCCAAATACATAGGAAGGAAACGTCGCGTCCAGTTTTGAGAACACTTGCGGATGGTGTGATCGTACTGGAATTTCAACAATGTCATTTTTTCCGCTACGAGATTCTAGTCGCTTATGGGACGATAAAACTGTTTCGATCGCTACTGCGTGTGTTGTCTCAACACCCTGCGAGGTGCCAATATGCCTTTATAATCCGTTTTTGGTTTGATCTTTCGCGAGTCATCTCACAGTCTGATACAATTCATGCTCGACTCCAATAGAGCTCCAGTTGATTCACGTGATAAACGCGGACCTTCAGCGCTCGGAGGCGGTATCCATGTCCTCAGTATCAGCAGATCTAGGAACTTGCCGCCCGCTTTCTCCCGCTCAATGTCCCTGCTTCCTTGCTGCTGCGTTGTCATTGCTTGCAGTGAAACGAACACACGCGTGACGTCCCTTTTACTTCTCTTTCTTCCTTTCCGCAAACTTGCTCTCTGCAAACAGCCAGACGAGTCAGACCAGCTCCATTGCCACTCAGACCTGTGGAAGGAATAGACCGAGCTACTGCTCTTGTTACCGGTTCTTGCCCTGTATGCTGCAGCTCTTGAGTGACTCCTGCCGTCGCGAAAGGACAGCCATTTTCGAGTCACTAGCTGGCACCCCCTGTGGTTCACTATCCATGAAGGTTAAACACTGACCATCTCGTCATGGAATATTTGGATTTTCCGTTGTGTCTTCATTCCTTCCTTTATATCGTTATGATCAATAGGCTACACCTGTAACAATGTGCTCTCATTCTCGCACTGATAATCGCAGTCCAGACACCAATTTTTTCCCAATCCTCTTTCGGCGCTTTCAGAAGCGTCTCGATCCTAGTTTACATTCTAATTTAGCTACGCATAATAATCAGCGCGACTCTCTCACATCCTCTCGCTCATAGAATGCGCAGCGAAATGCATTATCTCTTTTTACAGTGCCTTTCTGCATTAGCACATTCGAAATTGTCAGCCTGGAATCTAGATCTTTATATTGTCAGTCTAGAGCGGGTCCATCTCCCGAAGGAAGAGGGCATCGGATCGAGGAGTAAGAACAAGAACACAAATATTAGTTTTTTCAACATCGAAATTTGGTTTCTGCGACCTTCGCTCACTGCGAGACACTCAAAGAAAGATATCGCCGTGCCATCACATTTGTTGCAGTTGGGCGAGACAATCTGGTTGGTCATACGATATAGAAAGTATTAGACCCTCACACTAACTGCCGTCTCTGACGACCCTGATGGACGTAAGTACTCCGTTTGCCGTCGTCCGGCTAAACAATGCAGAGAAGCGATACGAGTCAGAAACATACAAATATGTGGCAATAAGAACAGTTTCGCGAGAACAAATTCGGTCACTACGATGTATTCTGCACGGTATTCACGCACACAAACAGGGTATTAGACAGTACGTAGATAGTAGGGCTCGAGACAGAGGCTTGGAGTGTCAAGAAGAGAGCTGCGACACTATTACGATGCCTTTGAGGGCGGGGCTAGTTCAGGCTGAGAAAGGAGAATCTCTTGGCTGATCTGGAAGCTGCATCTCAATTGTGGATATCACTCGCTGTCGAAGTCGCTCGAGTGCGCTTTCGGACAAGCTCCTGCGATACTACGAACAGTACGGTCAAGCTGAGAGGTCAAGAACGCAACAAAAGTAAAGTACAACAAGGGGAGAATCAGTCACGCTGGATCTGGCGGGAAGATGGGATCTAAGGGATACTATAAGGATTGTCGGTCACCTCTGCAAGGCGAGCAGAGCAAGGCAGATTATTTCCGAACAGTCGTATCCAAAGTATAAGCGAATCATGTAGACTCCGGTCATGAAACCTCACCCTGACATATATTGGCGTCCTTAGGCGGAAGGACTGTCATAGAGCTATAGTGATTAGAGGAGAACCGTTTGTTCCGACCAGAAAAAAAATAACATGAATGGGCCGAACGCTACTGCCTCCAGATGGTAGGGCCTGAGAATTCAACACAGTTTTCATCAACGCGTTAAAATAGCGCAGGAAGCGTGACATCTAAGAGCTTTTCATATATTAGCAGCGTCAATGAGTTTTCCGGTTCTGAAAGGCGAGCAGAATTAAAACAAACAAGTCCACACGCTGGAAAACAACCCAGTTCCATTCATTGAGAACCATCCTGTAGATTGAATATTTGGGCAAGACTATCTATCTTTTTGTAAACTTTTGGTCGCAAGCGTGTAACTGAAGAAGTATGCAAGTCGCTTGTCAGAGTGGCTGGCTTACCCACTTGACCCTTGTCTCCTCGAGGACGTATGGGCAGGCCTGATCAGGCGAGTATGTTGTAATTGGAAACAGCTTGAAAACACTACTTCTGCAACTCCCCGTATCCCAAAAAGTGCAACTGAAATGCCATATGGTGCTCGAGAAGAACTTATGGATTCGTTACAGAAGTGTGGCGCAGAGTTTTTGCATGATGAGGTGGAGAAAGTATAATATCGATAGTTAGAGGGAAAAGTAGTACTGCAGAAGGGTTTCGTAAATAGGAGCTCTGTACGTGTAGTTATAGTTTCTGTCGGTCTGTGGTCATCTCAGACGTCTCCGAATTGCATATACATAATCACGCCGAAGTACTTCCTCTGGACATCGGGCTCTACGTTCTTGTGCTGAGCAGAGAGTTTTCCATACTTGGTAATGTGGCAGTCACACCAGAAAACTCGGAAAATATCGTGATGTTTCGTTTACTTCACGACAAGCATATGAGGACGTGTGCACCAGTAGGGCTCGATGTCACGTATAGTGTGCGGACTTGATTTGTTGAATCGATAGGTATGAATACGTACGCATAAGTCAAGATTGCATAGTGATACAATCTCGTTGAGTCCGACGACTTGATTGTCAAAGTGATCCATAGGATCTAGGGCCGTTGCCAAGTCGATCTTATCGGGTCCCATGTCCCAGAGGTAGTTTGAGGTGACAGAAGATACGTCAAATATATGCGTCACCGGAAAAGTGAATGATGTAAGTGAACGCCAAACTCCCGGACAATCCAGTTTCCAAGGTCAGTTATTTTCACCAGTAGAACTAATGCTCGTTTCAACTTCTGTACTGCTGGTCCATTTCACCCTTTATGTCATAATGTGGTCTTCGACCGAATCTTTTGACGTTACAATAGAGCCCTCAGAAATAAACCCTGTGTATGGTTTTTGTTAGAACCTCTACATGTAAAATCGCAAGAGTAGGACACCATGAAGCCAAGGGGGCCAAAACATGCAAACAAGAACAACTGCGAAAGTATCTGTCCCAGGCCAGGATCCGCACCTGCAGCTTCTATCGGCGACAAGACACGCCATGTGACGTTGCAGACGCCCGATATTCCAGAAAGACATACGGACGTCCTCCGTGCCTGTGTTTCCGGGCGTGGATGCGGTCTTCCACCGGGTTCAGTAGCATCGTAACCATACGGCCCATATTCAGCGGTTCGGAATGCCAAGCAATAAAGACTTCTCTACCACGCCAAAAAGTGGGGTTCGTTTGGGACGGCGATTCGTCGCGACGACACTAACTTCAAAAAAAAATTATGTTGAGCTTCCGCGTCGAGTGATTGTCGACGTCCACTATCCGTAGCTCGCTCAGTCGGAAAACGTCCAGCTCATACTGCGATTGGTCCAGCATAGTGCAGGTATACATCTCATCATACGTAGCTTCGTCAGTGTTTCCGACAATGGATACGGAAGTCCACCAGGTGCAGTAGCCTAGTCATCCTTCCACCCGTACTGCAAAGTTTGGAATACCATAGAATGCTGATTTCCGTGGCATTCCAGAACGTGTAGTTAGTGTAGTACGGCGGTTTTTCGCATGAGCACCGACTTCCAAAAAGAAAATATTTTGAACTGCTGCGTCCAGTGAACACCCGCATCCACTACTCGGAGGTCACTTCCTAGTAAACCATCCTGTTCGTACTGCGAATTATGCAGTACACTACAGTTCCGCATCTCACCTTCCGTACACGAATGTCACATGATGACCTATTGGCTGCCTTATGTGCATAAGCTTACCTTGGACCCTTACTTCTCACAATCGCCTTTCGACGGATTTCGGGCAACTGCACTCAATACTTCTACGAAAAATATGCACCATATCCGGCTCTAGGAAACTGAGTAACACCGTCGTTGATGTTCGGCTGCACTGGCTCGCCCAGAATGTTTGCGGGCGTTATATGGCAAGAAATGCAGTGTAAAACTCTGCGCTGATTTCCCGCACAGTATCGTAAACATAGTGGAACGCAAACAAGGATGAACATGTAATCCTCGCAAGGTCTCGCACAATGCACTAGTGCTGCTGGACGGCGTCAGTTTAGTGCGTGTCGAACATAAGAGGTTTAACTGTATCCCGGGGCTCAGACGTAGTCATTCTGTCCTTCGCGTTATGGTCGTGTGTTAGAGCCTGATTCCTGCATTCATCGTGCACGTGTTAACAATGTGCGCACGAAGTCATACATCTGGCAACGCGTGGTTTGCGCTGAAGCGTTGGCAATTGTAGCGCAAGGCTGAGGCCTACAGTCGAGTTGGCATCCTTTCATACGGAACAACCTTCTTCCTACGCTGCACGGCCACCTATCCTTAGAAGCACGTGGGGAATACAGACGCCAAGACTTCACTCCCTTTTTGCCTTAGCCGTGTTATAGTTTACTCGTGCAGAACGGGAACCACACATTTCTTTTGCTGAACAGGTTTTACAGGTATTACATGAAGCATAGAACCAAAGTGAACGTCGAGTCGACGTGGGAGAGAGTTTGTAAGCTTCCTTTTCGTAGCGTTGAAAAGTAAGAAACTGTTAAGATCGGTAGGGCGTCACTAGTGACAGGGGCTGAGATCTGCACATGCGAAAATATATGCGCTGATGGATGTTATTTTTCAGATTGACTTTCGCACATCCATCTACTCATGTGTTTTCATATGTGTAGATCTCAGCGCCTGTTACTACTGACACCGTCGTAGTCGAAATTTTCATTAATTCTAAAACCCCTCTTTCCTGCCATAGCGGCACCAAAATCGCCCACTTTTCTGGGCGACCTTTCTTGCGGCTGAGTCCAAGTCTTTCTCAGGCCCTGTAGTGTGGCCCGCTCGCCGGAACTGGTTCTCAAACTGGCATGTAGTGTTTAAGTTTGTTCGTCTGCAGACTAGTTTGGAAGATCCTACCACGTACTTAGAAGCAAAACTTATTCCCATAGTTTTTGGACAGCTCCACGCAGTTCAGAATCTCACGCATTGCACGTATCGTAACGGTGTTCAGTGAACGTAGAGCTCTCTGCGACACTTCCCCCCGATCATCGTAAATTTGGCCTTTGTGTCTCGCGCTCCAGAAGTACCTCTATTTCGCTCCTCCTCATCCCCAGGCAAGTACCGGGCGTCATTCACGAACCCGGCCACACAAAATGGTGGGGGTGCGATGGGCACCTTGTGCCTCAGACCTTCACGGCACTCCGCCCGCGTTTCCACGAGAAGGCCTGCCCGGTTGAAACGTTCTTTGTAAAGCCCCAAAATTCCACCTCTGTAGATTTTCGTCGTTTCCCGCATGCGCTCACGCAAGTCTGCGTATAGCAGCGTACCATAGAAGGGGGTGGCGATCTCTCCTTTTGCAAAGACACGGTCCGTAAACACCCCGAGTCCCAGAGCTTCGTACTTCCCCGTCGACGGATGCACCACCGCACACCTCGCCACCGCTTCCTCTGCGCGTGATGTTAGTGGGTTTTGCGTATCCCGCAGGGCGTGGTACTTCGCCGGCCAGTTGTCCACCGATGCTCTTGAATAGCGCAGGGAAAGCAAGGGATCCCCGGCGTAGTTCCCCATACACCGCACTATATAGTCTGGTAGACATCGATACCTGGGACACCCACCAGGAGGCTCCGCAGCGTTGCTCCCCCTCCTGGCAGACACATTCCGTTTCAAGCCGGCCAAGTACCTTGTGACAAGCTCCATAACCCGCGGAGAGCCACCAATGTTGCATGCGGTGCTCAAAACGCTTTCGGCAAACGCCTTAGGCAAGCTCGGTGGATCTTGACTGACGCAGTCGTCATCTCTGTCGCATCCCACGAAACGGCGATGTCTCGGAAGCCCTAGGCATGCTTTTCCAGTCGCGCAAGTACCACTGAACAGGTCCACAACAAGGTCTCCCGGTGTCGAATACTGCAACACCAGCTCGCTCATATGCCTGATGCGCTTCTGGTCATGTCGAAGCATCTTCCTGCGACTCTGTTCGTCGGCTCTTCTGATCCACTCTCCCGACTCCCTTTGCTGAATTGCATTCATACAGATCGTCCGAGCTGCAAACGATGCTTGCTAAGCAGACGAGCAAGGTTACGGCGCATGAGTAGGATGCGGCTGGTCTCAAGACAAGGGTTAACGACCGCATGGAGAAGCTATAGCAGGCCGATCAAGACCGTCCTGAGGCGCGAGCAGCGACTAAGGCAACGGCTTCCGAGTTCCTGCGACTACAAGCTGAATTCAAGGATGCCAAGCACAAGAACGAGAGCCTACGCGTCGCTCGAGGGATACATGGTGG
>JAUKWC010029321.1:0-18050 GCA_032356245.1 Endocladia muricata | reverse complement strand
CATGACGCCGGATCTGGCATCTCGCTGTCTCGGCCAGGCAGCGTTCGGCGGCACCGACCGAATGATCGCCGAGGTGCTGAACCTGGGGTACGAGGGCTGGATCGACAACGAGCTGGTGCGCGAGCAGTCCTGGCAGCGAGTGCGCTGGTTGAAGGCGCGGGGCTACAACGCGGACTCATTCAAACTCTCGGCGACAGGGTTCGACCAGTGTGTCTGGCGCAAGCTGATGCGCGCGCCGGACGTGATGCGCCAGCGCTTCTCGCTGGCACTGTCCGAGATCTTCGTGGTCAATCCGGTGAACCTGGAGAACAGCGGCAACTTCAGACAGTTCGCCGGGGCCTTCTACCTCGACATGCTCGATCGGCACGCCTTCGGCAACTACCGCGAGCTGCTGGGCGCCGTCACGCTCAGCCCGCAAATGGGCGCCTACCTGAGCATGCGCGGTAGTCGCCGCGCCGACGATACCGGCCGCGAGCCGGACGAGAACTACGCCCGCGAGGTGCTGCAGCTGTTCTCCATCGGCCTGTACGAGCTGAACCAGGACGGCTCGAAAAAGCTGGACGCCAACGGCAACCCGATCGAGTCCTACACGCAGGCAGACATCGCCGGGCTTGCGCAGACGTTCACCGGCTGGGATATCGCGCGGCTCACGTCCGACGAATACGCGCACTGGCGCCGACCGATGGAACTCATACCCGAATTCCACGAGTCGGGCGAGAAGAGCTTTCTCGGCACCACCATCCCGGCCGGTACCGACGGCGTCACCGCGCTCGGACTTGCGCTCGACCGGATCGCCAACCACCCGAATGTCGGGCCCTTCATCTCCGGGCAGCTGATCCAGCGACTGGTCACCAGCAATCCCTCCCCGGCCTATATCGGGCGTATCTCGGCGGTCTTCGCCGACGACGGCAGCGGCCAGCGAGGCAACCTGGGTGCGGTGCTGAAGGCGATTCTGCTCGATCCGGATGCGCGCGACGCGTCGGTCGCCGACTCGGAGACCTTCGGCAAGGTGCGCGAGCCGATGATCCGCTTCATACAGTGGGCGCGTGCCTTCAGGGCCGTGGACGAGACGGACGAGTACAACTTCTACAGCCTCCTGGATCCGGCAACACAGCTCGGGCAGCAGCCCTCTCAGCCGCCATCGGTCTTCAACTTCTTCCGGCCGGGCTACGTGCCGCCCAACACCGACCTCGGCCAGCTCGGTCTGGTTGCCCCGGAGTTGCAGATCACCAGCGAATCGAGCGTGGTCGGCTATGCGAACTTCATGCTGTACGCCATCCAGACCGGCGTGCAGGGCCGGGTCACGCCGAACTACGGGCGCGAGATCAGACGCGCCCGGGATCCGCAGAGGCTCGTGGCGCGACTCGACATGCTGCTGACCGGTGGACAGCTGAGCCCGGAGACGAAGGTTACGATCGAGGAGGCCGTCGCCTCGATCGCTGACGACTCCGATGAGCGGCTTCTCGACCGCGTCTACACCGCCATCATCCTGGTGATGGTCTCCCCCGATTACCTCGTTCAGCGCTGAGAAGCCAGGAGCCCACCCCATGACCTCGAATCCCAGCAACGCTGCCCGACGCGAATTCCTTCGACGCACGGCGGCCGTGGCCGCCACCGGCGTCGCCGCGCCCATGGCGCTCAACCTCTCGGCCATCGGCCGACTCGCCGCGGCCGACGCCACCGGCTACAAGGCGCTGGTGTGCGTGTTCCTGTACGGCGCCAACGACAACTACAACACCGTGGTGCCGTACGACGTGGACAGTCACGCCGCCTACGCCGGTCTGCGCCCGGGGCTCGCCCTGGATCGTGGCAGTCTCGGCAACACGGTGCTCGCAGGCGAGGGCGGCGGGCTCGGCGGGCGCCAGTTCGCACTGGCCCCGCAACTGTCGGACGTGGCGACGCTGTGGCGCGAAAAGCGCGCCAACATTCTGCTCAACGTCGGCCCGCTGGTGCAACCGACCACCAAGGATCAGTACAACAACAGTTCGGTGCCGATACCGCCGAAGGTGTTTTCCCACAACGACCAGCAATCGATCTGGCAATCGCTCGCTGCTGAAGGGGCGAACAGTGGCTGGGGTGGACGAATAACCGACGCCTTCCTCGATACCAACGCCGAGGATGTCTTCAGCGCGATCTCGATCACCGGCAACGCGCTCTTCCTGTCCGGCAACACGAGTTCCCAGTACACCGTGTCGCCCGACGGATCGATTCCGCTCTCGACACGGAAGTTCGGCAAGTTGTTCAGCTCCGTGGTCGCCGGACAGGCGATGGAGCGGCTGATGACCGAAGAGAGGACCGGCGGCCACCTGATGGCGCAGGCGCTGCGCACCACCGGGCGGCGTGCGCTCGATGCGCACGACAAGCTGACCGCCGCCCTGGCGAGCGTGCCGGAACCGACCACCGTGTTCCCCGCCGAACCGCTCAGCGAGCAGCTGCGCATGGTGGCGCGCATCATCGCCGCCCGTGACCCGCTCGGCGCGAAGCGACAGGTGTTCTTCGTCGGTGCCGGCGGCTTCGATTTGCACGATGGGCTCGCAGCCGGTCACCCGCCGCTGCTCTCGATGGTCAACAACGCCTTGAATTCCTTCTACCGCGCCACCGAAGAGCTCGGCGTCAGCGACAGCGTCACCGCCTTCACCGCCTCGGACTTCGGCCGTACGCTGACCTCCAACGGCAATGGCACGGATCACGGTTGGGGCAGTCACCACATGATCGTCGGCGGTGCCGTCAACGGCGGACGCTACTCGGGCCTGGCGCCGGCACTGGCCGACAATGGCCCGGACGATGTGGGTCAGGGGCGACTGTTGCCGACCACCTCCATCCAGCAGCTGGCAGGATCGCTCGGCAGCTGGTTCGGTGCGAGCGACTCGGAGCTGCGGGACGTGCTGCCGGGGCTGTCGGCCTTCAACGGCACGGGCCTGGGCATCATGCGCTGATGTGAGCGGTTGCCGGCCCGACCGGCAACGCTACTGACCCGGGGCCGGAGGCGGTGCGAAACCGCCTTCGCCCCGGTTCGGGTCATTCGGTCCGCCCGGAAAATCCAGCGGCGGCGGCCCGCCGAGATTGCCCGAGCTACGCTGCCCGGGCGGCAGGTAGTACTTGCCGGCATCCCCGACCGGATAACTGCTCGGCACCACGATCGGTGCGCCGGCCACCTCCGGGTCGGTGGCGTCGTCCGGCACATCGTCCGCAACCGGCTCACCCGGCTCGCCGTTCGCCATGCCCGCCTGCGCATCCGGGTCCGCATCGTCGATCGGTGCGAACGGCGAATCGGCTGCCGACACGCTCGACGCACCGTCGCCGCCACCCGCACCGCCCTGATCGTTCGCGCCGCCCTCGCCGGGCGCGTCCGCGCCTGGCACGTGCTCCTCGTTCACCGGGACCGGGGCCCCTTCCGGGCCGGCCGAATCCGGACCCGTCGTCCACCACAGCGCCGCGCCGAGCACGACGACAGCCAAGCCCCCGGCCAGCGGTACGCTGATGCTGGACACGCGCCTCAGCCGCCGGGTGACGGTGGTGGGTCGAACGACGGCGACGAGGCCGGCACCAGCCGACCGATCTCGCTGCAAGCGAGCGTGTCCTCGCCGATGGCGCCATCGATGAACACGTTCTCCCCCGGCGCACCGGTCAGGCGCACGGTGCGCCCGTCATCGAGTGTCATCGCAAGGGTGCCACTCCGCGGGCAGGCCGGCGACTCGATGAAGCCGAGCGGCTGCTCGGTCGTGACCCGGGTGGATACGCCGGCACGCGTCGAGGCAAGGGCGTAGTCGAACGATACCTCGCCCTCGCCCGGCGCCGGTGGCACCGTGCCGGTCATTCCGGTGACCATCAGGCGACCCTGCCCGTCATCGATGTCCAGCACCGCCTCCGCCACGCTGGACAGCAGCAGGCCCTGCTCACGGACGACCATGGACAGCTCCCCGGTAGCGCTCACCGACAGGCCATCGCCGGAGAACGTCAGCGCATCGAGCGTCAGCAGGCGCGTGTTCGCGCCCTCGCTCATCCCGTCGACCGACTCCGCCAGCGTGGCCGCGCCATCCAGGCGCAGCCCGACATTCGTGGACAGCGCACAGTCGGTGAACGTGACGCCGACAACCGTGGTGCTGACCTGTGCACCGGTGGAACCGTCGGCGCCCCTGTCGATGCCGC
Organism: Endocladia muricata; assembly: GCA_032356245.1. NCBI lineage: Eukaryota > Rhodophyta > Florideophyceae > Gigartinales > Endocladiaceae > Endocladia > Endocladia muricata. The sequence goes on along the minus strand of JAUKWC010029321.1, from coordinate 13,901 downwards.
TGCCGCCGGTGCTGGCGCTGGCGGTACCGGACGTGCGGGTGCCACCCCCGTCACAGGCGCCGGGCGGCAGTGCCATCTCGACCGGCAGCCGGACGGCGAGCGCGTGCAGGGTGTCGCCCAGTTCGGTGGCATCGATGAGCAGCGCGCGCACGGTATCGTCCGCCAATGGCACCACAGGCGGCGAGCCGTCGGAGAGGACCGATGCGCCGTCCCCGGAACCGTCTCCATCGCTGTCGCACGCGGCGAGCAACGTGGCGGCGAGCAGCGCGGCGACAGGCGGCGCGATACGCAAGCTGGCGTATACCGTCATGGCGTATTGCGCTCCGCGGGCGGCATCGCGATGCGCACCTCCACGTCCGGCTTCACCGCGAAGGCCCAGATGGCGTCGAACGGCTGAAGCGATCCGCTGAGCGGCGACAGCAGGTCGTACTCCTGCGCGTTCGAATCGTAGCGGTAGGCGAACCGGGCAAGCGTGCAGCTGCTGGCAGGCTGCCCCTGGCGACTGCAGTCCGAGGCGCCGACCGTGTTCTCCCCCGGATCGGCGCTCGGCAGGTTCAGCAGCGAGCCGTCCGCGGCAACCACGCGCGCATCGGCCCAGGCGGTGGGGAAGCGGAACGGGTTGCCCACCATGTTCCAGCCGAAGCCTGTCACCGCTTCCGCGAACACCGGCCGGTCGATCTGGGAATGGTATTCGCCGCGCACGCTGATCCGGGCATCTTCGGTCGAGATCATCCAGTAGCCGGCACCGCTTTCAAGCTCGTCGCTCAGGGCAAGCTTGCGGTAGCCGGCCGCAAGCCCGCCCCCTTGGCCGGCGGTGTACTCGAATCCGAACAGCACCCAGGTCTTGTCGTATTCGGCGACCGGCAGATCGTCGCCGAACACCTGCCGCACCCTCGCCGATGTGGAAACGCCCACCTCGCACGGCAGGGATATCTGCCGCCATCGGTTGGCCTGCAGGGTCTCTTCGGCGATGCACGGCGAATTCTGGTTGAAGAACCAGTTGAACTCGGCCGGCGGCGCCAGCACGATCCTGGCGCGCAGCAGCGTGGAGGAGTTGGCCTGAGCGTTCGGCCGCGAGTCGGTCTCGCAGGACGCCAGCCCGGCCTTCGGCTCGAATTCGACGAGGATGTCGCAGTCCGGCGAGCCCGAACGCCCACCCCCGACCAGATTCAGATCGTAGTCGTCGGAGGTGCCCTGCACGCCGTCGAAGCCGCTTTCCGCCAGCCGGATCCCGGACACGTCATCGTGCGACGGGGTCCGGTTCAGCTGGCGAAAGAAGATATCGTGCTGCATCACCGCTTCGGTGAACGGTACGCCGACCACTCGCCCCACGATCAGCTCGGGATTGGCCGGGAACAGATCGCCGACCGGCAGCGCCGCCAGGTTGCGCGTGTAGGTGGTCCTGTCGACCGTCTCGGGCATGGAGAACGGGTTGTTGATTCCGTCGCGGAAGAAAAAGGCGTTGATGTCGTCACCACGCACATCGTCCGCCGTGCCGAAGACCTGGTCCTGGCCGGCGTCCAGGTTCCGCTTGTTGTCCGGCCCGGGCTCGGACTGGGTGCTGTTGATGGCATCGTCATCGATGCCACCGCCCAGGTTCGGGTGCGCCAGCCCGTTGCAGTGCCCCAGCTCGTGCAGCACGACCGACTCGAAGTCCACCCCCGAGCTCAGGAAGTCATCACGCACGTTGGCCGTGGTCGGTTCGCCCTTGTTCCAGCGTGCCATGGCGTTGCGCAGCGGACGGCTCGCCAGAGCGAGCTGCTCGTCGGACGTCGATGGCACCAGACACACCTTCACGTCCAGCTTGCCGCCGCCGTTCCCGTCGTAGCCGATCGGATAGGTCACACCGGTGGGCGTGACGAAGAAGGAGGCGGCGAAGGCCGGGCCGGCCAGCGCTGACAGCCCGACGGCGACCAGCGGTGCAACACTGGACCGGCGCGCTGCGGCCTGGACCGCCGCCACGTTCGCAGCCGGGTTCGCAGCCGGGTTCGCAGCGTCGTTCACGAACGCGTTCATCGTCGCTGCTCCAAGGTTCCGGCACGGTCGAACACGTCCAGCAGCGAATCCTCCAGCGAGATGAGTCCGTCGATCCCCGGCGCCCGCTCCAGATCATCCGCACGCGCCGCCAATCCCTCGACCCGTATCACCCGCTCGGGCGCCTTGCCCGAGGCACCGGCGCGCTTGAACGCGCCGCCGCCGCCGGGCGCCACCCGCAAGCGCAGGGTGGTGATCGGCGCATCCTGCACGATGGTGACCACTTCCTGCCCCTGCACCACCCGCCGCTTCGGTTCGGCCCGGGTATCCGGACTTGCGTCGGCGCCTTGCATGGCGAGCGCCACGAGGCGCTGCAGCTCGGCGTCATCGACGGTGAACTCGTAGCGCCCGGGCCGCGTCCTGCCGAGCTCGCGGGTCACGATGACGCGCCCGGAGGCGAACAGCTGCAACATCGGCACCCCGTCGTCACGCAGCAGCGGGTGGGTGCGGTCGAAGGTGATGAGAGGCTCTTCCGCCGCCGGTTGCGCGGCTGCCGGCTGCCAGCACCAGAGCGCGAGCAGCGCGGCGCTGACCGGCGCGACGACGGCGCGCGGGGTCGGAAATCGCATGGCTACGGGTGTCCGGCGATGGGTTCGGGATGACATCACGGAAACAATCGTACACGCTCGCGTTCGCTCGTTTCGTGACCCGCGGATGAACGGGAGGAGTACCGTCACGAGGCGGCGCGGCGAGCCACGACGCCCCGCGCCGCCTTCCACAGCGCCAACACGGCGAGCACCGAGATGATGCCGACCAGATCGATGCCGACGTCGAACAGCTCGGCCGAGCGTCCGGGACGGTGGCGCTGCAACGCCTCGGTGGCGAAGGCCAGTGCCGTGCACAGCACCGCGATGCCACCGGCGCTCAGGTTTAGCGCGCGCCGCAGCGTCAGGCAACACAGGGTCAGCAGGCCGAAGGCGATCGCATGGCCCAGCTTGGACACCGCTTGCGGGCCGAGTGACACGGTGTCCGGCAGCAGCGCCGTGCTCAGCCGGAGCACGGGCGAGATCAGGCCGTCCATGCCGCGGCGCGACAATACGACCAGCACCACCACGCCCATCAGCACCAGCACCGTGGGAATCAGCCTGGCAGGCGATACGCGGCCGGCGATACCGACCAGCGCTGCCACCATCAGGCCGACCCATCCGGCAACCAGCAGAGCACGCCAGGCGGCGTAGCCCTGCGCTGGCACGACTCGCTGCAAGCGCGGCGCCTCGAGCCGCCAGGCACTCGACGGGGGCACCCACAACACCAGTTCGAAGCCCTGCGCCAGCGGCGGTACCGTCGAGAGCGTATCGAACGGCAGACGCCGCCGCTGCCCCAGGGTGCGCACCGCCGCGCCGTACGACAGGTGCAGACCGGCAGCATCGACAAAGCGCAGGAAAACGCGCGGCCGATCGGCGATCGCCGGGATGGCGGTGCGCGGTCCGAGCCGCACCAGGCGTCCGGAGAAGCGCAGCTGCGACCCCGGCGCGGGCATGTCGGCGGGTGCGTACCGCGCCGTGCCGTGCGAGGCGCCCGCGCGCAAGGACAATGCGTGCTCGGGCCCGACCTGGAGCGTGGCACCGTCACTGATCTGCCAGGCAGGCGCGTGCTCCAGCAGCGGCGCGACCGCGCTGGTACCGGGCGCCGGATCGGTGCGCAGCGCGATCGACCCGGTCACCCAGGTGAGCGTGGCAAGCGCCACCACCGCCAGGACGAGCCGGTATCCGCGCATCAAGAGGAAAGCCATTCTCATGTCGAGTGCTGCCGCATCAGCATGTTCTCACGCAGCTCGATCGCCCGGCTCGGTCAAACGAACGCACCGCACGAACGGCTGCCGTGGTGTGACCTGAATCACAACATTGCGTCTGCGCTGGTAAACTTTCGTCACAGTCCAGGCCTATGCGGAACGCGTCGATGACAGCCCACCAGCACGAGCACGCGGCACCGATGAGCCACGGCGGGCACCGCGGCCGCGAACCGCTTTCGATGCGCGCGCGCGGCAGCGGCGCAGCGCGGTCCGGCACCTGGCCCCGGCTGTGCGCGCTGCTGTTCGGCTGCCTCTTCCTGCTGCAGCACGGAGCGTCGCGGGCGCAGGAATTCTCGCTCGACGACGATGTCTGGGAGCTGCTGGTGCTGCCGGTGGACGCCTCGGCACTGCCGCTGGAGACGGTGTTCGGCAACGTGCTGGACCCGATCGACTACGAGCAGACCTGGATCGTCTTCCTGTTCGATCAGCTCGAGCAACGGTACGTGAAACTTAGCCTCACCGATGCGATCCCGGTCGGTTCGGCCTTCTGGATCAAGCAGATCACCGGCCAGGGCGTGACGCTGGACCTGCCCGCCGGGCTGGAGGAACCGGCCGGCATGCCGTCGATCGCTTGCGCGGTGGTGCAGGGCTGCTTCCAGCAGGTGCTCAGCAACCAGAGCGTCGGCAACGGCGAGTTCGGCTACAACATGATCGGCTCGCCGTTCGAGCGGGACACCACGCTGTCCGAGCTGGTGCTCGTCGGCGGCGAACCGAACAGCCAGTGCTTTGACGGCTGCGCGTTCGACGAGGCGGTCAGCGTCGGCATCATCGCCGATCGGGTGTTCACCTACGACCCGGCCATCGCCGACTACACCGTGCTTAGCGCGGCGGACACGCTGAGCCCGTGGCAAGGATTCTGGGCCGGGGCGCAGGTGGACGGACCGGTGGAGAACCCTGCCCTGCTCTTCCCGGCCACGCCGGAGGTGGTGAATCCCTGCGAGGGCGTCACGGGCGAAACCGCTGCGTGCCCGTTGCCGACGATCGCGGTGGAGAGCTCGCCGTTCGACATCCAGGTGGCCGTCGGCACGCCGGTGAACGTGGCCACCACGGTGGAACTCGCCACGCTCAGATCGGAGTTGTACCTGGTGAGCGTCACGCAGCAGATCGAGGCGATCGGCGGGAGCGTGCAGGACCTGACGGTGCAGCCGAACGTGGTGGGCGTGTTCCAGAGCGAGACGGATCGCACCACGGTCGACAACCAGGTGGTGACCGCGATGGCGCCGGGGCGCTACCGGTTGATCACCACCGCGACGGTGCAACAGACCGGAGCGACGGCCACCAGCACCGTGCAGATCGTCGCCAGCGAATCGCCGGCGCAGGTGCTCGCCGGCGCGCCCGGTTTCACGCCCGCCACCGTGCTGCCGGGCGTGCCGACCAACGTCGCCGTCTCGGTGCTGGCCAGCTCGCAGGACAGCAGCCTGCCGCTGACGGTGAGCCTGCAAGGCGATGTGAGCGTCACCCTGCTGGACGATGGCAACGGTGCCGATCTGGCCGCCGGCGACGGCGCCTTCTCGGGCGTTCTGGAGATTTCGGCCGGGCAGATCGGCGCGGGAGAATGCCTGGATCTGACCGGCCTGGTGATGCAAGGCAACGAGGTCGCCGGCTCGGTCGCGGTACCGCTGTGCGCCAGCACCGTGCCGGCACAGGTCGCCCCGCCCGACTTCGGCAACACCGCCACCGATGCCCAGAACGACAGCGAGATCCTGCTCACCGAACTGCTGGTATCGGTGGATTCGGGCACCACCGATGCGCAGCTGCAGGCACTGGCCCAGCTGGTGGGCGGTGAGCTGGTCGGCGGCATCCCGCAGATCAATGTCTACCAGATCGGTTTCACGGCCGCCGATCTGAGCGTGGCCGATCTGCAAGCCCGGATCGATCTGCTGGAGAGCAGGCCCTTCGTGGAATACGCCGAACCGTCCGCGGTGGCGCGCACCCAGTTCGTGGTGCCGAGCGATACGCGATTCTCCGCGCAAGGCTCGCTGACCCAGGTGCGCGCGGACGAGGCCTGGGCGATCGCGCGCGGTGGCGCCACCATCGCCGTCATCGACACCGGCGTGGACACCGACCACCCGGACCTGGCGGCCAACCTGCTGAGCGGCACCGATCTTAACAACGGCGACGATGTTCCCGAAGACGACAACGGTCACGGCACGCACGTGAGCGGCATCGCCGCCGCCGTGAGCGACAACGGGGCCGGCGTGAGCGGTGTGGCCTGGGACAGCAAGATCCTGCCGGTGAAGGGCTGCAACGCCGGCGGCAGTTGCGCCACGTCGGCCATGGCGGCGGGCATCGTGTACGCCGCCGACCACGGTGCGCGCATCATCAACGTCAGCGTCAGGCAGTTCGACGGGTTCTCCGGCGTGAACGGCACGGTGGAGAGAACGTATTGCAAGGCGGTGGCATACGCCAGCCAGGCAGGCTCCCTGGTGGTGGCCGCGGCCGGCAACGACGGTGTGACCCGACAAGCCTTTCCGGCAGCCTGCCCGGGCGCGGTGGCGGTGGGGAACGTCACCGCCGCCGATGCGCGCTACGTTGCCGGGGCGGGAAGTTCCAACTATGGCCCCTGGGTGGACATCGCCGCGCCCGGCGTGCAGATCCTGTCCACCGTGCCGATCGGCGGCAACTGCTCGCTGTGCAACGCCACCGGCTACGCCACCACCACCGGCACCTCGATGTCATCACCGCTGGTGGCGGGCGCCGCGGCGGTACTGCTGTCACGCCAGAGCCTGAGCAACGATCGGCTGCTGGAACGCCTGCAGCGTACCGCCGTGGAACTGCCGTCCGATGCGCAGCTGGGCGCCGGCCGGATCGATCTGTTCGAGGCGGTGTTCAACGGCAGCTTCGAGGAGGGCAACCTGGCCCTGTGGACCACCGCCGGCACGGCCAGCTCGAAGACCGGCCTGGGGGCGATCGTGCCGCAGCATCGCAAGCGCATGGGATCGGTGAGCACCGGCCCGGCCGCCGCCCAGGTGTCCGGCTCTCTCGAACAGGCGTTCACCGTGCAGCCGGGCGTGACCTCGTTTCCGTTCAGCTTCCGGTACGCCTTCATCTCCGAGGAATACCCCGAGTTCGTGGGCACGCCCTTCAATGACAGTCTCAGGGTGGTATTGATCACTCCGGAAGGTACCGAAAGATTGCTGGCCGAGGAATCCATCAACGAAGCCTCCTTCATCAACATCGACGGCATCGACTTCCCGGGCGGCGACAACACCGTCGGCTGGACCGGCTGGCAGTCCGTATCGATCAACATCACCGTCACCCAGGGGCCCGGCGTCTACCGCGTCTCGCTGCAGGATGCGGGCGACACGATCTACGACACCGAGACCTTGATCGACGACATCAAGTTCGAGTCGTCCGCAGCGCAGGAATGAGCATCGCTACACCACGATGCGCACCGCCGGCACCCCCATGACGGTATCGCCCCGGCGCACGCGTCGCACCACCAGCGAGTTCGGGCCGATCACGGCGTCGTCCTCGATGAGGGTGCCGGGCGCGATGGTGGCGTGCGAGCGCACCGTGACACGCTCGCCCAGTTGCGCGCCGCCACCGATGAAGGCGAAAGCGCCGATGTGGCAGCCCGCACCGATCGACACGTCGTGGCCGAGCGTGGCGTGACTGCCGAGGTGGCTGTGCGCACCCAGCGTGACGTCGCAGGAAATCAGCGCGTAGTGATCGATGAAACACCCCTGCCCCACGCGCCGCGGATCGGTGTTGATGCGCGCATCGGGCACGATCAGCGTGGCGAAGCGTGCGCCCGCCTGCGCCAGAGCGGCGGCGATGTGGGCGCGCAGCGCGGTGTCGCCGATGGCGATCAGCAGCCGATCGTCCGGTTCGGGGTGGTAACGCGTCCACGAGCCGAGCACCGGCACGTCGCACAATTGCTTGCCGGCCAGCGCATCCGGATCCTTGTCGAGAAAGCCTGCCAGGTCGAAGCCTTCGCCTGACGCCCCGCCAGCCGCCACGCGCTGCGCGGCGTAATACATCTCGCGCCCCAGCCCGCCGGCGCCGACGATGAGCAAGCGGGTGCGCGCACCCGCGCGTGCGCCAGTCTTGCCAGTCTTGCCAGCCTCGCCAGCCTCGCCAGCCCGGCCAGCCCCGCCGCCCCCGCCCGCCTCATCCGGATCAGCCTCAGACATCCAGGGTGTAGCCGCCGTCCAGGCGCAGCACCTGCCCGGTGACCCAGCGCGAGGCCGGCGCCAGCAGGTAGACGATGGCCGCGGCCACATCCTCCGGCTCGCCCACGCCGAGCGGGTAGCGCGCCAGCATGGCATTCATCTGCTCGCGCGTGACGCTGCCGTTCTCCAGCACCGGGGTGCGCACCAGACCCGGTGCCACCACGTTGCTGCGCACGCCGCGCCCCGCCAGTTCGGACGCCATGGCACGGCTGGCCCCTTCCACGGCTGCCAGGCTGGCGGCGTAGGCGACGTGCCCGGTGACGCCCTGCGACACCGACAGCGTGGAGACGAACACGATGCTGCAGCCCGGCGCCAGCTTCTTCGCCGCCATCAGCGACTGGCACAGCGCCAGCCGCGCCTCCAGGTTGATCGACAGCACGCGGCGCACCGCCTTGTCGGTGGTATAGCGCAACGGGGCGACGTGGGCGATGCCCGCAGCCAGCACCAGGCCGTCCAGCGGTTCGCAATCGGCCACCAGCGCGGCCAACGCCGCGGCATCGGTCAGATCGGCCGCCAGGGCCCGGTGCCCCGCTCCCTCGGGCGCGCCCGAGCCCGACCCGCCGGCCCACTCGTCCAGAGAGGCCAGCGTGGCGTCGAGCCGTTCGGCATCGCGGCCGGTGGCGAGAATGCGGGCGCCGTGACCCGCCGCCATCCGGCAGGCGGCCTGCCCCAGCCCGGACGAGGCTCCGGTCACCAGCACGCGACGCCCGTCCAGCGCGAACGGCGCCGGCATCGCTGGCAGCGTTGCGCTCAAAGCTCGCCGATCGGCGGGCAGGCGATGCGGTCGGTTTCCAGCGCCAGGGTGGCCCAGGACAGACCGACGCCGAAGCCGCACAGCACCAGGCGCTGCGGGCCGGCCAGCAGCGCCTCGCGGCAGCGATCCACCAGCGTGAGCGGGATGGTGGTGCAGCTGGTATTGGCGTAGTCGCGCAAGGTGGACGGCTGCTGGTCGCCGTGCAGCGCCAGCTTCTTGCCGATCAGCGAGTTGATCATCTTGTTCGCCTGGTGGAACACGAACGCATCGACCGACCCGGTGGGCCATCCGACCGCCTCCAGCAGCGCGTTCACCGCCGGTGGCACGGTGCGCACCGAGAAGTTGAACACCGCCTCGCCGTCCAGCTCGGCGGTATTGCCGATCTTCATGACGCCGTGCTCGTCCGCCTCGCTGCGAAAGCCTTCGGCGGCCAGGCCCGGTCGGCCCTTCACGTGGCGCTCCATGATGGCGTTCCAGCCGGCGCCATCGGTGAACAGCTGGCAGCGCATGTCCGGCGCGGCCGCATCGCGCTCCAGCGCGGTGGCGGAACCGGCATCGCCGAACAGCGGCGCGTAGGCATCCTGGCGCGACGGCAGGTTCGGCTTGCCCGGCGCATCGCCGACCAGCAGCAGCACCCGGCCGCGCCGCCCGCCCTGCAGGAAACTGGCCGCGATCTGCACCCCGTAGGGATAGGCCGAGCAGCCCAGGTTGACATCGAAGGCGGCGCAGCCGCTGTCCAGGCCGAGCCGGTGCTGCAGTGTGCAGGCGGTGGCCGGGGACACGAAGTCGGGCGTCTGGGTGACGAAGATCAGGGCATCGACGCTGTCGCGCTCCCAGCCCAGATCCTGCAGCAGCCGCTCGGCCGCATCGCAGGCAAGGTCCGAGGCGAACTGATCCGGCAGGCACAGGCGTCGCGTCTGGATGCCGGTGGAGCGCGAGAAACGGGCGCGCGTCTCGGCGGTGCCGTAGTTGCTGTCCAGCACCGACTCGCCGTTCGCCGGCACGGTGACGCTCAGGCCTGCGAAGCGGACCCCGGCAAGGGTTGCGTCCATGCGGTGCCGCGCTCAGGCAGCGGCCGTCTGGCGTTGCTGCACCAGGCCCATGATGTCGGCCACGGTGGTGCACTGCACCAGCTCGTCACCGGTCACTTCCGCATCGTAGTGGGCGTAGACCATCGCGATGGTGGCCACCGAGGCAAGCGAATCCCACTCTTCGGTGGCCTGGAACGGCGTGTCCAGCGTCAGCGGCTCACCGCGCACATCGAACGCCTCGTTGATGTTGTCGAGAAATTCCCCGGCGTCTAGCTCGGAGGACGACACGGGCGAGGTGGCTGACGGCATGATCTTGACGGGCGTGTGGGCGGATAGCCCTCGATTGTCGACCGCCCTGCCGGGCGCGTCAACGCGCCGGGCGTCATGGCGCGGCTGGCGGCGCCTGTCCGAAAGGCGTGACGGGCGGCGCCAGACCGAAGATGCGGATCATCTCGTCGTTGACCCGGTTCACCTCGTAGCGCTCGTCAACCAGTATCTGCGCCGCCGAGCCCATCTCCGGCCAACCGTTGCGCGCCTCGAGCATGCGCCGCAGCCCCTCCACCAGCGCCGGCACGCTGCGCGGTGCAACCAGCAGGCCGGTCGTGCCGTCGATCACCGGTTCGCGGCAACCGACGCTGTCGGTGGTGATCACCGGGCGCCCGACGGCCATGGCCTCCAGCAAGGTTCGCGGCAGACCTTCGCCGTAGTAGCTCGGCAACACGAACACGTGCGCCTGGTCCAGCGCCGGCAACAGGAAGGGCAACTCCCCCAGGTACTCGATCACGCCCTGCTGCTGCCAGGCCGCCAGCTCGCTCGGCAACAGGGCATCCGGACCGGTCCACAGGCCGCCTGCCAGCTGGAAGCGCACATCCGGTCGCTCGGCGCGCACGATGCGCGCCGCCTCGACGTATTCGCGCACGCCCTTGGCACCGATCAACCGGGCGGCCATCAACATGACCGGCGCCCCCTTCGGCAGTGCGCTCGGCCGGTACAGGCGCGTGTCCACACCCGAACCGTCGACCAGCCAGGTGCTGCGCCCGGCCAGCGCGCCGAAGCGGTGCAGGCGGTGCCGGTCATCATCGTTCTGGAACACCACGCTGGCCGCCTTGGCCAGAGCGGTGCGGTACAGCCACTCGATCCCCGCGGCGCGCCAACCGCGGCTGCGTGCGCCGTCGAACTGCGCACCGAGCCCGGTGATCAGCGCATGGAAGGCCGGCACGCGCGCCAGACGCGTCGCGATGCCGCCCCAGATGACCGGCTTGGCGGTGTAGGCGATCACCATGTCCGGCCGTTCGTGGCGCATCAGGTGCAGCAGCGAACGGCAGGTGCGCAGATCGGCGCGGATGGATGTGCCGTCGCGCTGCAGGAAGTAGGTGCCGACGCGCGCACCGAGGCGCCCCAGCTCCGCGCTGGTGGCCGGATCCTCGTGCCCGGCGACGGCGAGCACCTCGTGACCGAGCCCCACCAGGCGTTCCACCAGCGGGCCGCGGAACCGGATCAGCGATTCGGGGATGCCACCGATCAGCAGGATCTTCATGCCTGCCCGCCCGAGCCGGTGAAGCGCGGCATGGTCGCCTGCCCGTCGGCGGCGATGCCCTCGCGCGTGCGCACCGTGGCGACGGTGCGCCACAGGATGCGCAGATCCAGCCGCAGCGAGCGGTGCTCCACGTACCAGACGTCCAGCGCGAACTTGCGCTCCCAGGACACGGCGTTGCGGCCGTGAATCTGCGCCCAGCCGGTGATGCCGGGGCGCACCTCGTGGCGGCGCGCCTGCCGCGGGCTGTACAGCGGCAGGTATTCGGGCAGCAACGGGCGCGGACCGACCAGGCTCATGTCGCCGGCCAGCACGTTGAGCAGCGCCGGCAGCTCGTCCAGGCTGGAGGCGCGCAGGCGCGCACCGAACGGGCCCAGGCGATGCTCGTCCGGCAACGGCACGCCCGAAGCATCGCAGGCGTTGCGCATGCTGCGAAACTTCACCAGCTCGAACGGGCGACCGTGCAGCCCCGGACGCCGCTGCCGGAACAGCACAGGCGAGCCGAGCGCGCGGCGCACGCGCCAGGCAACCAGCAGCGCCAGCGGCACCAGCAGCGGTGCGGCCAGCAGGATCAACCCCACATCCAGCACCCGCTTCACCGCTGCGCTCCCGGCAGGGCCCTGGCCGGCACCCCGCCCACCACGCGCCCGTCGGCCCCGTCCGCGATCACCACCGCACCCGCCGCCACCAGCGCATCGCGGCCGATGCGCACCCCTTCGCGCACCACCGCACCGGCACCGACCAGCGAGCGCTCGCCCACCCGCACGCCGCCCGCCAGCACCGCGCCCGGGGCGATGTGCACCGCATCGTCCAGTTGACAGTCATGATCCACCCCGGCGTTGGTATTGATGATGACGAACCGCCCCAGCCGCGCATCGACACTGATGCAGGCCCCGGCCATGATCACCGAGCCGGGTCCCAGCACCGCGTAGCGCGATACGCACGCCGCCGGATGAACGATGGTGTGCAGATCGATGGCGAGTGCCGCGCAACGCACGCCGAGCCCGTGGCGCACCGCGTTGTCCCCGATCGCCACGGCGCAGGCACCGATCGGTTCGCCGCTGCCGGCCCGGTGCAGGCACTCCCGGATGCTGCCGTGCAGGGCGTGCCCGTGCCAGTCGCCCATGGCCTTCGGATCATCGTCGTGAAAGCGAACCGCGTGCCAGCGCGGCAGCATCAGGGCCGCATCCGCCAGCACCCGGGCATGCCCGCCCGCGCCCAATACCACCAGCGTGGCAGCCCGCTCGGCCGCATCGCCGGCACTCACCTCGACCCGGCGCGAATGTCGGCCCGAATGGCCGCATCGATCTTGCGCACCGCCTGGCAGGTACGCGCGATCTGCTCATCGCTCAGCGTCGGATGCACCAGGAACATCACGCTGGTGCGCCCCAGCTCGCGCGCCACGGGCAGCCGCGCAGCCGGGGCGAAGCCGCTGCCGGCGAACGCCTTCTCGCGGTACACCTCGGAGCAGGAACCGGAGAAGGCGGGCACCTGCAACGCCTCGAATTCGGCCAGGATCCGGTCGCGGCTCCAGCCGGGCGGCAGCGCCTCGGGCACCACGAAGGCGTAGGCCTTGTAGGCGGCGTGGCGCACATGCGTCGGCACCTCGGGCACGCGCAGCCAGTCGCAGGCGCGGCAGGCCTGCCAGATGGCCGATGCATTGGCGTAGCGGATGCCCTGCCAGCGCTCCAGCCGCCCCAGCTGGATGCGGCCGAGCACGCCCTGCATCTCGCTCATGCGCATGTTGCTGCCGAACGACTCGTGCAGCCAGCGAAAGCCGGAGGCGTCGGCCGAATCCCGGATGGCCTGCCGCGACTTGCCATGGTCCTTGAAGGACCACATGCGCTCGTGCAGCTGCGGATCGTCGGTGGTGACCATGCCGCCCTCGCCGCCGGTGGTCATGATCTTGTCCTGACAGAAGGACCAGGCCGACACGTGGCCGATGCTGCCGACCGAGCGCTCCCGGTAGCGCGCCCCGTGCGCCTGGGCGCAATCCTCCACCACCCGCAGACCCTTCGATTCGGCCAGCGCCATGATGCCGTCCAGCTCGGCAGGCCGGCCGGCCAGGTGCACCACGATCACCGCCCGGGTGCGCGGCGACAGCACGGCGCCGAGCGTGGCCGCCGACAGGTTCTGCGTCTGCCGGTCCACATCGGCGAACACCGGCGTGGCCCCCACCGACACCACACAGGAGGCGGAGGCGATGAACGAGCGCGGCGTGACGATGACCTCGTCGCCCGGGCCGATGCCCAGACCGCGCAGCGCAAGCTCCAGCGCCAGCGTGCCGTTGGCCAGGGCGATGGCATGGGCCGAACCGACGTAGGCGGCGAACTCGCTCTCGAAGGCGCGCGTCTCTTCGCCGGTCCAGTAGTTGACCCGGTTGCCCAGGAGCACGCGCCGCACCGCGTCCCCCTCCTCGTCGGAGTAGCACGGCCAGGGCGAGAAGGCGGTGTTCAACATCGGGTGTCCAGCGGGTGTCCAGCGGGTGTCCGGCGGGTGTCCGGCGGGTGTCCGGCGGGTGGTCGCTCGCTAGCAGACCGGCAGGCCCGTGGAGCCGGAGCGCACGCGGCGGCGCCGGCGC
>JAUKWC010029210.1:0-18053 GCA_032356245.1 Endocladia muricata | reverse complement strand
GGGTGTGTGTGTGTGTGTGGAGGTGGGGGGGGGATGGTTGGCTGAGGAAGGGGCGAATTGTTTGGGAGGAGGTGTTTAGGTGTTGGATATGGAGGTGTGTGGTGGTAGGGGTGTGGGGGAGGGGGAGGGGAAGGAAAAATGAGAGGTCCGGGACTGGGGGGAGGGCCGTGACGACTGGGGTGGGCGGGCAGAGGGAGGAGGGCGTGCTGGCGAGAGGGCGGTGTGGTGAGTAAACATAGTAGTGAGTGAAAATGGTGAGAGAAAGGATGTTTGGGGTTGGTGTGCGGGTTGCAGTGTAAGGATTTTTGCGGAAAGAGTGGAGTGTGCGGACGTCAAAAGTTGGGCATGGAAGGGGCCTGCCGTGCGGATTGCTGTATTCGATTTGTCGTTGTCCCGATATGGGTCACAGCGGGCCACTGTAACCGCCTCGTACCGGGCAGGTGCGCTATTTGGCCCTACAGCGAATGCATTCTTGGGATCTGGGTCCAAAATAGCTACCCCGTACCACCCGTGAACGGGTTTTCAAACGATCGTGGTTGCGCTAAATGGAGCGTGTGCTCTCTCTGCCTCTCTGCCTCTCTGGCTACAGTAACGCGGTGAAACAGAGAAAAGCACCGACTTACAGTTTATCAACGCATCCGGCGATTGGGCCAGATTTCAGAGCTTCGCGTGCTTTGGTGGTGTGTGCATGTGCTTAAAATGTGCATCCCCTGCAATCTCAGGTCAGCCTTTCGCCCAACAATGATGAGAGTAGCTAGCCAGTGTCGCGTGCTTGATACAGATGCACAATGTCGGCTTTCATGCGCACGTCATTGTCATCAGGTTGAAAGGATGTGTTTTTTTATCACACTCTCTCTGGATGCATTGCATCGCCACAGTGTGCGGAAGATCTCAAAACAGACCGAATGAAACACTTGATCCGACTTGGGCCATCAGCGACCCCCATTGCAACGTAAAACTCGTTCACCGTTGCTGACTGTACAGTACGGAACCGCGTGAAAAACGCTGTGCTCAATGCTTCGCGGGCAGGACTCTTCTTTTTCTCTTCTTTTTAGCTCGCTTATTCACATAGTTTCCTCAGCCACCATGGATTCTCTTTCTTTTATTTTCGTTGAATTTGAAACGCGTTCATTCTTTTATTAGAGGTCTGTTCCACGCAAGAACACGGTCGACATGTGCCTTTGAAGATTATATGGAGTTGTGCTGCGGGATACGATCCAAGTACCAATTCGTCCAAAACCGCAATGCCACTCCAAAACGAGTCCGGTCCAGGATGTAATGTTAATAAGTTTCATCGGCGTGACGCATGCGGAGTGGTGCACCGTTTTGGACAGAGATCGTCCACGAATGGTACCCATGATGTGTCACGACCCGACACGAACGGGGGCAACCACGTTCCCTTTTTCAGACAAACCGGCAACAGGGCTGCTACGTATGACGTTTCAAACATGATTGGTCCGATCGGGTCAGGCATATGATCCGTATCCCAAATGGGCGCCATTTGTCTTGTTTTTTGGTTTGGGTTGAAGAACAAACCCAACACAACCAGCCCGTTCGTCCTTGGACATGAGTCTCCAACAAAAACAAAACATACGCATTACAACTTGGCACAACGCGACCAATAAGTCCCCCGCCTCCGCGAATCAGACCGGTGGTGTGACACACAGCACGCGCATGTTTTTGCGCACAACATTCTTCTTCACGGGACCTTTCAGTTTACATTTCAGATTTTTCCCCCTCCTGCTCTGTATCTTGGTCATTTGGTCCTTCTCTGTGCGCGCAGTCTGTGCAATCCATGCATGGCACTTTGTATATAAACGAACACGCTGACAATGCAGTGTTCAGAAGGTGTTGGAAACACGTGCCGTGCGCCTTGTGTGGAATTGGTATTTACAACTGATTTCAATCGGTTGCAGGTGAGGCTGCTGTACACGCTGACCGCTATCGAGAGAGACCGCCCGCCCCAGGGTCGGGGTCAGGGCCAGAGCGATCAAGAAGGAAAAAAAAGAAAGCAAAGTTTAAATCAAGGCAAAACAACTAGACGGGGTTAGGATGAAAATGTGGTACGCAACGGCTTTTCCTGCAAAACAAAAATAAAATTGCAAAAGCAGGGCCGCATTCGTATTGCCTGACAGCGTGACATTCTACTCGCGGACGGGCGTTGATGCGATATGCCGCAATGGGGGTGATGAGGCGCGGCGTGACGGTGAGCTTTATACGTCCTCTTGCGATCGCCGCACGTAACGCAGCTGGGAGAAGGGGACGTAGGGTGCGGTCCGTTTGAGCATCTTTCAAACTCGAAGCGAGTCACTGAAAGGTGGTACACGAGTGAGCGGTTCCAAATAAAACCAACTCGTATTGTAGGACCACTTTGCCCAGACCCCTTTTCCCCTAGAGGCCCAAAGTTGCGACTTGCGTTGCCCCACTAACAGAATAAACCCCCAGCTGCCAGACATTATCCCCCTCCCCCCACTCACTTGCTTCCTCTAAAAATTGTCTTGTTTTCATCTTTGCCCACGAATCGCAGAGCCCTTCCAATTGCTTCCCGTGGTGCAGTCCCCCCCCGACCACCCTCAGACACTCCAAAACCCCCCTTTTCCCCATTCCGGTCTCATCCTTCTGCACACCCCCTCTCCCTCCCTCCCGCTGTGCACGCCAGCGCACCGAGCAGTCGTTCCCCATCATCCTCGTCAAACTCCCGACAAACTCCTCCCATATCCCTCTACCATTCGGTCGCCATAACCGTGCCATCAGGTTGCTTACGGTGTTCATCTCGCCCTGCGCATTCCCTTGCTGGCATCGCCCTTTCGACTGTCCTGCATACAATTCGGAAAAGCCACCCCTCCTACTCCCCGGGTATTTTGCATTTTGTGCAAGGACAAGTCAATCTCCCGCCTGCACACACGCTCGTCGATCCGTGCGCAAATCGATGATCGTCTCTGCCACGCCAGCGCCGATCTTCTGAGCCAGAGTGACTATTCCCGACGCTATCATCGCATCGTGCGTTGCCAATGGCGCAAGTCGCCCCGACCGACCCGGCCCCCGCGCTTGACCGTCCTTCATCTACCGCACATCTGCCTCCCTCCCCCGACTCAACCGCCAACCGTTTTGGTCCCACTGATCCAACGCACGCTTCGCCTTCCTGCAATCCGCTCCGAAGCTCTGCCTACCAATACTCAACCCGCGCTACCTTTGAGTCCGACTTTAACCCTTCGCGTATGGCTACCTCGCGGCCTTCCGAGTCGGCTCCATCCGCACCGGCTCCGGCCTCCGAGCACACCACCTCTCAACTATCTAATCAATTCGACAACCTGCCTGTCCCAACTCCGCCGCGTGAAGATCATGATCCTGCTCGAGGCCCTCGAGATGGACTTGCAGACCCGGATAAGGTCCTACCACCATCGGACTCAATATCATCTAGTGACCGCGTGCCATTGCTCCCACGGCCCGAACAGGAAACAGAACCGTTGAGTGTCGCGGATATTGATGCTTCTTTTGCCGGGATGACTGTGACCCAACACCTTCCGTATGGCGCAAGCCCGCAAATGCATATGATGCCTTTACAGCCTCAGTCGATTCTTCCACCCGTTCCTGGCCCACATCCCCTCCCCATCCCCGCACAGCAGCGACAACCTCATCAACCACCACACCACCATCCTCATACTCAACAGCAAGTCTTGCAGCATCACCCGTCCACGCACTATCTCTGGGTGCCTCAAGACCGTGTTGGGGCTGTAATTGGGGGGCATGGCGCGGTCATAACCTCATTACAAGACCGCTCCGGAGCAACCATACAAGTTCACAACGATATCGTGAGAGAGGATCAAAAACTCTTCACGATTGGAGGGACTTTTCCGCAATACAAGGTGGCAAAGCAACTCATCCATGACATTGTTGAAAAGCCACGCGGACAGTCTTCTCACGGAGCAAACTCATCCATATCGGACAGAAGTCCATACTCGCAGACTAGCGACGTATCCCAGCGATCTGGAGAGCTGTGGAAGAAAGTGTTCGTGCCGACTTCGTGCGTTGGACTTGTCATAGGACGCAATGGGGAAACAATCCGCACTCTTCAAAACAGATCAGGTGCAGACATCAAAGTCACTCCGGATGTCGAAGCCACGCCTGGCGCAGAGATGCGGTCAATACACATTTCCGGTACAGACGAGGCCATAGCTACCGCTCACCAGCTCGTATCCGAAATTGTCATGGATGCGAGATCCCGACGTCCGCCTTACAACGGGCCCCAAGTTGGTGCAACAGTGAATGGTCACCCCATAGTCTTAGAGGTTCTCTCAGTTCCAAATGAGAAAGTCGGCTTAATCATTGGGAAACGCGGGGCTGCTATCCGTGATTTGCAGCTCAAGTCCGGGGCGAGAGTTCAGATCAGCAAAGATAACAGCTCGATCCAAAGCGACGGTACTCGTCCCGTCACCATTACAGGCATACGAGCAAACGTCGACGAAGCAAAAGCCATGATTGCGAATAAGATCAACATTACTTTGCAGTCGCCTTCTTCAAACGTACCTTACAATAAGACGCAGCAGAGGAGCGGTACGGCTGTATCCAGTCCGACAGGGCCGTCTCAGCCTGGACCATACATGGTCCCTGGCGTGTACGATCCAGCGTATCCAAATGGTCAAATGCCTTTCCAACCTGTTTTTGATCCCAACGACCCTAATTCTCAATCCAGAGCAAACATGGCATACTTCCATTTTCTGGGGTACGAAAACTATGCAGCTCTAGCACAACAGCAGCGGCAGTTTCAGTCTCAAATGCCAATGCATTATGGTCATCAACAGCACCAAATACCACAAGGTAAACTTCCAGGAGGTCAACAAGCGCATCAAGAGCAACAAGATGGGGGTTCGCAATCCCAATTTGCAATGGCGGGGATGGTGCCGCCGGGAGAGGGGCTGCATGCAAACCCAGGCATGCCCTCCCAGGATGCAAGCGGCCGGGTTATAATGTATCCCCCTCACCATTTTTCGCAAAACCCCCCCGCATATGGCGGTCAACATATATTCCCCCCCGGTCCGCCAAACTCACTAATGTTTCCTCGACGGGAACACATGCATCCTGCTCACGCTCAAATGATTCTAAATGCACATGTACAAGCACAAGCGCTTGCACAAGTGCATCCTCAAGTCGAAAAATTACAGACACAGGCTGCAACACATGCTAAGCAGGACGAACAGGAAGACGCACAGACTAGACAGCCGGGGCCCCTCTCACCTGCTCGTACGACGCCTCGAGATGAGAATGAACAACCAGACGACTGATCTCATTGCAAGTAGTGATGAACACCGAAACGATCGCCTGCGCAATTGTACATGCACATAACTGTACATACGAAACAATTTCCACTGCGACAAAAGGTGTGAGCTCTGTTTGCGGTTCACAGAGGATCTATAGCTGCTGTAATATTTTCCGGCGTGAATACATCACATATCACGCCCTGTAAAGACCGAATACGTCATTCTAAGAGTTTCCACATTCCCTCTTAAGCAGAGCAAACCGCGTCTACTTCTCAGCGCAGCACGGGAATTACTCACAAAACCCCGGCAAGGAACTGTGCTGTTCATATGTGTAGTAATACGAGTCATTGTGACTACTGACGACTTTCGACACTCAAATTCGAGTTCTTGTGAGCCGTTAGACTACTTCGACGCCATTGTATACATTACGACCCACGGACTAGGCACCTCCTCTGATCGACGCGATCTTCATCTTCATCTGTCCTGAGCCCTCCAATCTTGGAAAATGTGAACAGGCACGCTAGGAATGCAGTATTATGACCCTTTCATTCGAGGTTGTGGTTAGTGTTGCGCCGAACATAACAAAAGCATTGCGACGTGGCTAGTGGTAGGTGAGGTAAACCGTTGCGGCAGATGTAGGGCTACAACTTCAAGAGGCACGGCGGATGTAAATGGGGAACATGACCAAGTATCTCGGAAACCCGGACTTACAAACACCTCCTATTTGCTTCGACACGGATAAAGGAGGTCGGAGCCACATAATGTCTCAGGATAACTACGCCGCGCGTTGCGTTGTTGGGATCAGATTTTCCTACCTTCGGATCAACATATTTGATTCAATGAAGGTAGAATCGTTACGGCTACCAGGGGCTAGCCAAGGGTTCGATAAATACCGGTACAGTATCTAACCCGAGCCAGAGCAGATTTTTAAGGTGAATTATGTCCCAAATCGTTGCGATTACTAATTTCTAATGTTCCCTCCACACGTCCATAATTTCCTGAGAGACAAGCGTGGCTTGCGAAGGTTAATCGGTTTTATTCTGCATCTCGAGCGCTCTGAACAAGACCAAAATCTCAAAGGGTTAGGAGCATTCGACACCCATCGCAATTTCTGAAACTTGGAATCCGAGACGCAGACTCGGTCAGACTACCTACTCTGGCGCAGCCCGGTGGTGATGACCGCAGTGGACGCGTACATGTAATATCACTCCCCGATGTCTCCTTTTTCTCGTGCGTCTGGATTACTCCGCAAACTTTCGAGGTCTAATCGCGGCGTCCATTCGAGCAGTTTTGCAGATCTCTACCGAACGAGCGTTGGAAATGCTCTGGTTCAGCCGGGCGACATTGTGAAAGGGAGGGTTGTCGGACGCCGCCGTCCGCGTGGGTCATTGTCAAGATTCTACATTGTTGACTTTGGATTGAAAAATGAGGCTCCTTTTTCTGCGAAGGAGATCCCAGCGTCATCAGCTACAGGTGATGAGGTGACGCTGCCTTTGATGGGGTTGGAGGATGACTTCAATGAGCCAGTCTTTGACCATGAGCGACGCGCGGAGCTTCCATCCATAATGGCAGAGCGATACGCTTTGTTAACTAAAGCTAGAGAAAGAGATGTACAGCTTGTGCATGGTCGGTTTGCTGGATTTAAGAAGGGCGGCGCCAGCATAAAGGTACTAGGAACCGATGCGTTTTCTCCACGACACCACGTTGTTGCCATTGATCGACCGGTCCTAGGATCCTTTGCGCCATTCCTTATCATGAGCGTTAGCATCGACAAGTCAAACACTGGAAGCAGACCAATGCTGGACATCAACCCTATTGTTTCTAGTTACGGTGGATTCTTATTTTCTTTAACAAGTCTGATCGGGTTTGATGATGCTTGGGAGAGAAGCGGGGGAGGGAGCCCTAAAGAACGGTTGAGTTATCTTCGACTGCTCACCCGACTTCTCAGCCAAAAAAACACGGCTGTTAGAAGAATCTTGCCCAAGCAAGCCGACAGGTTGCGGAGGTCACGCTCACAACACGAGTATGGCCGCGCTCGCAAAGTGGAACCAAATTCTCAAGATGCTGCATGGTTGAACGACTTGCCCCAGAGTCGTTGGGCCTCGAGCGGTGCGCCTGATCGTCCGGAGTCCTCTACTTCTTGGAGCAGATTTCGAGGACCGCCCAACGCTCAGTCGTCTACAGGAGGTCAGCAGAGAACGAAGAGTTCCAACTTCCAGCGTGGAAGGGGAAGTCAGTCCAGGTATCATCCAGGAAAGGCGTCTGATGGAAGTGATAAACCACCAAGAAAGGACTAGTGGTATTACGACATATGCGGCATCACGGATGTTACCTGCTGTTGAGGTGCAATGGATGTTGAGGAGTTCAAAGGCGCGAGGTTGAAAAAGATCACAAGATGCGTTGATTAGCCTCACCAAAAGACGCCATGCCCTTAATTCCGTCGGGATCCGCAACGAAATCAAGACTTTCGAAGAAGCTTTTGTCGAGGTCTGATGAAAACAATGCGATGCTGCATCCAGGAACAGTTCTCCGCAACTCTTTGAGTAAAAACTTGACGACATTTCGTTTCATCAGGGCCTACCAGATTCGTAGAAGACAATGAAAGTTGCGGACACAATGACGACGGAACAATGAGCATGGTTAGAAATACGAACAAAAGGTCTTACTGACTACTGAAAGGTACACATTGATACGAATGGATTTCCATCCGATGCGTCTGTTCAATTCGAAACCTACCTCATCAGGAAGGCCAGGGTCTGCAACTACGTCCCATATAGTCCCATTCAGCGCCCTGTCCGACGTAGCTCTCGCAAAGCCGACAAGGCGCCTGTCGGATAGCAGTCGACCATAAACAACAGCATAGCTACCTGTCAAAGCCTTTTGCCATTTTTTCAGGTCCCTGCTCTGCAAGAAGATTGATTCAGAGAATGTTATGCACAGAGAAGAAAAGTTGTATAATTAGAACAATGTTACCTCTCTCCCGATCATGACCATGACGAGAATTATTAGGCGACAGAATGATGGTAATAAAAACAATTCATTTCACGGATCCGCACCGCGGATAAAAGTGCTGGGGCGTAGCACCGATAGTCAAATACTTACTCCCTTCCCTGCCCTAATCATGAGATTGTTAACTTCATCCGCAGTTAAATCTTTCTTGTCCGCTGATAAAATCGACCGTTGACTCTTATACTTCATAACATTTACCCCTGTAGTTTGTCCATGTAAACTTCCAGAATCGTCAGCTGCCGCCTTAAACCTGCTGCGATACGAGAAACTAGCGGGAATCCTAGGTGCTCGCTGCATCCCAACACTAGTTCCAAAAGCTGGGTGTACGCTGGAGCGGTACTCCATTCTTGAGATGCGCGCAAATAAACCCCAGCCACTCTACGTCAGGTGCCTTTGACCCACCTTGGTTGGCAGCCCTGTCCGAATTGCGGAATATCACCAACAAATCAACTCACAAATTCCTTCTAGGCCTCTCGACTTGTTGCTCCCACGCCTGTGAGCCTGGAAGTACAGACGGACGTTTGCGTAGACAAGAAAAAGACGGTATCGTTTGACTTCCACAATGTCCTACTGAACCTCGGGACCATTGAGGTACTTCGATGGATATGTGGTGGAGTGCAGTTGCGTGTTCTTGGTAATGACAGGCGACAAATCTGTCTCATACAGTATATCTTGTTTTACTTAAATTCTATTTGTAGTACAGTATGTAAAGCATTTGTACGGCATCACCAGGTCTAGTTATGGGCCAGATAATATCGCCTCGTTTTTTCACTTGTTTTTCCTGCGAAACTTGTAGGAAGCAGTATTTGTGTTTAGAGCGAGCTACGCGACATCATATTGCCAAGCCGGGGACAGTACACTCAAATTTATTGTCGGCCAGAAGAACGCTAGGAACAGAACCAGATAATGCTAGCTAGAGAGCAGGGCGCGAGAACTTGTTCAGAGTATCACCCGCCTTACCAGGCTATAGGTCGACTTTTAAGTTTCCTACGGTCATCTGCGAGGCTGTGCACTTTGCTTGAAGCGTGATTGAGTGTTTCCTTTATCAGGTTGACCGCCAGTCGTTTCAAGAATCCACCCATACAGCCCGTTCAAAATCCAGGGATTAGCGCGCGAATACTAATAGGAAATGAAGGCAGTAGTGCTAAGGGCAATGAAGACTTCGACACTTGCTGAAGAAACTGTGGCAAGAACGCACTTTTCTCCACCACAACTTCATGGTCGGAAAAGTTGTAGGTATTTACAAACTAGAAACAGGAGATATGTGACAACGCTCTGTCGTGGTTTGGCGAAGTGAAAGTAATATTATACTGCGAAAATAACTTGGGGTTGAGATCATACCCAGCCGCCGTGTGATTGCGAGAATCGAACAAAGCCGGTCGCAAGTGGGCAGTCGTAACTTTGGGAGAATACTAGCGTTAAGAGTACTTTCAACAGAGAGTTCGGCTTGGGGGGAAGACTTCCCACCCTACCTGGCGGTATAAAGTGCGATTGAAACACTGAGTTTCTTCGTCTATGAGCACGCAAGATTGATTATGGAATAGTTGTAACTCAGCTGGCTACGGTAGTGTCTTCTGCACTATGCGTCTCATCCGAAGCAGAAAAATATGCAGCTTTTCTCTGGCTTTCCTAACATCTGTGGGCCTCTCAGCTTGAACAGTTCCACATGTTTTCCAGAGTAGAAGCCTGGCGAAAGTCACGATATTTTAAAGAATGTTACGATACCGACTCACGCCAGGCGACGTTGCAGAAACCGTTGTTATTAGAACAACCCCATTTTTGACATGAAATAAAAACATTTTGCAACTTTTTCTTGTAGTGATGTCCTAGTTGTACACTGGTGGCCATAAAGATAGGAACAGTCGCGAATGTCATCCTCAACATCCCCCAACATACGAAGTATAAAACACGAAACAGCAATCCCTACTCTGGCATGTACCGATGACGAATCAACCGTGCAATTTATGTTGCCAACATTTCTTGATGGCCAGCAATGAATACTACTTTTCTCGGGTGGTCGTAAAAATAGGTACAGTAATGAACAAATACTACCTTGACTCATACTGTATGTAGCAAACGAAGGTATGTCGAAAGCATCACAGCGGATGGTGTAGCGGTTCAGGATGGGCCATGGTACCCAATTGAACGACCAGGAAAGGGACCTGACTATAGATTTGCGCGAACACGGAAAGACTACTACAGATATTGCTCGACAACTGTGACGCTCCCAAAACGTCGTTTCAGATCTTCTCTACTATCCTGACGCACATGGAACAACAACAATGGGGTGCAGACTACGGAAGTTGATTGCTGCAGACGAGTTGCCTCTTCGTAAGACGGTCGCTAACGTGACGAAAGGTTTGAAAGTATTATCAAAGATCTACAGCTCCGTGTTTCTTCTGAATCAATTCGTCGTACACTACCGATGGACCCTCAATATCAGCTGAACAGGATGGATTTGGCTCGGACGATTTACCTGCGGCATCATCAAGCAATGGAAGGTCACAGTCTCAAGGACGTGGTCTGGTCACTGCGGGATTTGACGGAAGTCATACCGTCTGGTGAGAAACGGTTCTGCTCAGAAGGCACGGGCAGTGTTGCGCCATACTGGCATGATTTGGTCAACGACGAGCATGTTCGATCTCGAGCACACAGTGAAGATAATCGCTTTTGTGTCATTACAAAATGCAAACTGCCAATTTCATGATGGGGCCGAAATGCTGAGAACTACGTTTACAAACCAAAAACCTAATTGTTGCCACCCATGGAGGAAGAGTTTGATAAATGGAGGGTGTTACTGCAGGATGGCACGACCAAGCGTAGAGTGCCTGTTGTTGGGCAGTTCATGACAAAAGAAACATTGATCGACGTCGATTGCCTAGGTGACTCTCCTGGTCTGACTCAAGCAGAAAAGACGTGGGGCATTCAGACTCCCGAATGTTTCGATAACTCCTCGTGTGTGTCGTTAGAAATGGGTTTGCGTGTCTACTTGGTGCAGTTCAAGATCAAGTAGTACCCGTGGCTCACCAGACGTTTTGTAGTCCTTTGTGTAGTATTAACAGACCTCAGCTTCTACCAGCTGGATGTTCGGGTATAGTATCATGGGACTCGAAATTCTACCTAGTGGGCGTTCAGGTACAGTAATTGTAGAACCGAAAGTCTACTAGATGGATACACGAGTCTAGAAAGACCGGCTGGAATACCATGACCCGTGAAAATCGACGGTGCAAGTTTACTGCGTGGCGTACGACAACGTGTGGGAGTCCTTCTCTCGTTTTACGGCAGTATATCTGTATGTTTCGCAGTTTCAAATGCAACACGGCTGCGCGTCGAACGTAGTAAAATAAGAACAGGCATCCACTGCGTATGGTGGACGTCCGACCTAGTCTTACTGCCTTTCCAAGCTGCAGTATGTGCGCTGATTGTACTGTGACTCGTCTATGTTTCTGGAAATGGATGCGGACGTCCACCAGGTACAGTACTTTAGTAAACCTTCCTCCCATACTGCAAGTTTCGGAATGCTATGGAATGCTAAATTCTGTAGCGATCCAAAGCATGCGGCTCACGTAGTATGACGGCTCTTCGCATGGACACGGACTTCCCAAAAGAATCATATTGTACTGCCGCGTCCAGAGGTTGTCTGCATCCTCTAGTCAAATGTCATTTGGTAGTAGAACATCCAGATCGTACCGCGAATCGTGCAGGAGACTGCACTCCCGCATCTCACCTTCCAAACCTCAAAGAAACACGATGATCCATAGTCCATCTCATGAGGACAAGCGTATCTTGGACTCTCCGTACTGCTCATTGGACCCTAATGGATTCTGTGCCACTACCTTGAAGACCGTGGCGCGCTAAATGCGCCATCTGTGGCTCTAGAGAACTGAGAAATATGCCGGGTGATGTTTAGCTGCATTGGCTTACTCGGGATCATGCTGACAGTATATGACAGGAGTCGAAGTATGAAAATATGCACTGGTTTTTCAGGTAGTATTGTACCGATAGTAGAACACGAGCGGCGTCTATCCTGTAGTTTGCGTAAGAAGTGGTGGACTGGATGGGTGATATTCGACGGCGTCAGTTTAGCGTGTTCCGACAATAACACGTTTGACCGTATTTCGAGGCTTCAACGAAGTGTATCAGTCCTTTGAAATATTTTCGGAGGACAGCGTATTTTGTGCTTGGTACCGTCACTTATGAGAACTTTGCGTACGAGTTGGTACATCCGACACTGCCTGGTTTGCGACAAAATGCCACCAGTTGCAGCTGAAGGCTCAGGCCTACAATCGAATTGGCAGAGTCTGATACGGAGCCAAGTACTTCTACGCTGTTCGGCCACCTATACTTCGTCTGTGTTTCCGGAATTGGATGCGGAATTCCACCGGGTGCAGCCGCGTAGTAATCCTTCCACCCGTGCTGCACAGTTTGGAATACCATGGAATGCTGATTTCCGTGGCATTCCAAGACGTGGAGCTTTTGAAGTACAGCGGTTTTTCGCATGGGCGCCGACTTCCAAAGAGTACATATTTTGAACTACCGCGTCCTGTGAATGCCCGCATCGACCACTTGCAGGTCATTTCCTAGTAAAACATCCATCTCGTACTGCGAATTGTGCAGTGCACTGCAGTTACGCATCTCACCTTACGTACCTCAGTGTAGCATGATGGACTATAGCCTGCCTCATGTCGATAAGGTTACCTTGGACCCTTCATACTCTTAAGTGCCTTCCAACGGATTTCGCGTCACTGCACTTAAGACCGGTACGCGCAATATGCGCCATCTGCGGCTGTAGGAAACTGATTACTATCTTCGGTGATGTTCGGGTGCACTGGCTCACCCAGAAACTTGCCGACGTTATATAGCAAGAGACTGTGTGTAAAACTCTGCGCTGATTTCTCGGACATTTTTGTAACCATAGTGGAACGCGAATAAGGACTAACGTGTAATCGGTGTAAGGCGTCGCAAATTGCACGAATGCTCCTGGACGGCGTCAGTTTAGTCCGCGCCGGACGTACGAAGTTTAACTGTATCGCGGGGCTCAAACGTAGTGGTCCTGTCCTTCGCGTTGCGTTCGTGGAGTAGAGCCTGCTTTGTGCATCGACTCATCACTGGCTTATAATGCGCGCATGAATTCATAGATCTGACACCGCCTGGTTTGCGACGAAGTGTTGCCAACTGCAGCACAAGGCTCAGGCCTACAGTCGAGTCGGCATCCTTTCATACGGAACAACTCTCTTCCTCCGCTGTACGTCCACCTATCCACAGAAGCACGTGGGGAGTACATTCGCCAACACTTTACTCCACCTGCGCGGTAGCCGTGCTACAGTTGGGCCGTCCAGAACGGGAGACATACACTTCTTGTGCTGAACAGGTCTTACTTATAGCACACGAAGCGTAGAAACAAACTTAACCTCGAGTCGACGTCCGAGAGAGGTTGCAAATATGCATTTCGTGGCGTTGAAAAGCAAATAATTTTTAAGAACGGTGGGGTGTCACTGATGACAGGGGCTGAGATATGCACATGTGAAAATACATAGGCATATGGATGTTATTTTTCAGATTACATTTCACACATTCATCTGCTCATGTGTTTTAACATGTGTAGATCTGAGCCCTTGTAACTAGTGACACGCCTCTAATATAAATTTTCATTACTTCTCAAACCCCTTTTTTCTGTTATAGCGGCCCCAAAACCGCCTACTTTTCTGAGCGACCTTTCTTGCGGCCGAGTCCAAGTCTTTCTCAGCCGCTAAAGTGTGGCCTGCTAGCCGGAACTGGTTCTCAAACTAACATGTCGTGATTAAGTTTGTTTTACTTCACGCTATTCAGCGACGTCTTCGTGTAGCTACTTAGTCTTCCTCACTACTAGTCGGAACGGCAATCAAATCCTCGTAGTCATCGCAGTTCCAACCATCCTCTCAAGGACTGATCTCCTCTGCCCTACTAGTCCCGTCCGCGTCCGAGTCTGCAAACCGAACCACGTCCGCGTCTTCCCGACTGTCCGACTCCTCACCTCTTTCACTACTCCTACGACTAACATGGGCCATCTCACTGGCTGGGAACTGCAGTAGCCCTGTCAGAGCGTAGAACACCTGGTCCGGCACACCTTTCCCTTCCGGCATAAAATACACATGGTACTGTATCGTCAACTCATCCGTAATACGGTCCTCATATTCGGCCCCGGCGTGCGTGAGATGCTCATGCCCGAGAACCACAGAGTTGGGCGGCACAATGATTTTCTTCATCTCGAAAAACGCCGCCGCTGCCACCTGCTCGCTCTTCTCCACGTGTGCAAACACCTGTGAATAGTCACACACCTACAACGCGAAACCGACTGCCCCACTCACGATTGCGAAAAAGCCCAGCGCCTCCGCTCCTAATGACTCGTCAAAGTCATTGTGCGGCGCTCGTCGCGGGCAGTTCTTCCCGGTGATCAAAACCCGACCCCCCGTGGTAGGTAAGAACAGCTTCGTCCCAGATATCTTCCTCAGACAGACGTAGGCGGCTAGCTGACCCACCCACACGGTCAGCTGCTCACGCCTTCGCGAAGCCTACACCCGATCTACCCTCGATTCGCAGGCTCCCATCACCAGGTTCCGTGTACTGAAGTAGCGGGCGATTCCCAGCTCTCGGTTTGCTGCGTCCCCCTCGTCTTCCCCCTCGTTGACCATCGCGTTCCACCAGGTCTCATTCGGCCCCTGTCCCAGTGCCCGTTCCCCCTTGGGTGTGCTCGCAATGAACGAAAACAACTTTTCAACTGGGGAAAGCTTCCACTTGGGCGTCAACAACAGGGGTTAGATGCTTCCGCGCGAAATGCCACTGGGGTCAGCGAAATTCTCACGGCACCTGTAGCCTAGGTGCTGACGCTCACCTTGTCGCCTCTCAAAGTAGGCATATCCTCTGCCATAGTCGACACTCCCGTCTGCTAGGCTCCTCCAGAAGTGTGTCTGAAGCCGGTCGGGATTCCAGATGTCCGTACCGATATTGACACCCTCAAGGTCGATAAAGTACACATAGCTCCCCATGCAGAACTGAAGCCGATACATGGCTACAACGTCCTTGAGGGAAGCAGCCAGAGCACGGCGTGCGGGTCTTTCCCCATTCACACCCTCAACTTCTCTTCTTCGTGATCTGGCGGGCCGACGTGTGCCACCTTTTCCCAGGTTTCGGGTGTTTCTTCAAACATCACGGTCTTGTTCTCAGTGCCAGCGGCAGCTGGTTCGGAACCTTGTCGTCGAACATCTACGTGGCACTTTCACGTTGGCCCGTGTTCTCCTGGGCCGCCTTGGTCCTCTCGGCGATCCCTCGTCTCGACTGTCCCACTGCCCTTTTCACTACTCCACGCATCCCCGACTGCACGATCTCCACACGTCGAGGCATTGACCGTGGTGATGGTGCCGCCGTTGTCTCCCTGGAGAGCGATTCTGTCGCGCGCATCACTCCTGCGGCCTTCCGCGCATGGACTGCAGGCTCGAATGCAGTCGCGTGGGAAGCAGGAGCACGCTGGGTAGAGCGGCGTATGGAAGGCAGAGAAGCTAGGGTCGTCACGCGAGCCGGGACGATGTGCTTCCTGGGCCCGGGAGCAAAGTGTTTCGTAACCTCCTTCGCGAAGCGCGTAGCGCGGGCCATGTCGCGCTTCTCCCGAGCTTCTGCAGAGTCGTTGTCTCTCTTGCAGAAGAGGTGCATCTGGTTCAGATAGAGCCCTTTGAAGGAAACTCTGATGAGTTTCGATTGAGCAACCTCAGTCCCCAGAAAGTCGTCACAACTCAGGCCCTTCCTCTTGCCATACTTCTCGAACGAGTCTAAGCAGTCGTGGAAAAGCTGGCGCACGCATACGTAGAAATCTTCAGATTCAAACCTTGCGTCGCGTTCCGGGTTGTTGATGATCCGCGACGCGGAAGTCGTGAAAAGAGCTACGACTTGAGGGCTCTCTGACCAAAGATGCTGGTCATCAAGGTGAGTGAAGCCGAGCTTCTTAGAGGTGGAGGTGTTGAAGGTCAGGTCGCTGAGCACTTTCACGAGGCCTCAGTCTCGAAGGAAAATCTTCGCTCCGCGTACGTAGTGGCGGTAGGTACGCAAGCTGGTTGCTGTGAGCAGAACAGCCTTCGTCGTTGCTTCCCCAGTTCCCTTCTGACTCAACGCCAGTGTGTCCATGTCGTTCTCCACGGCAAGAGCCTGCGTGAAGTGGATGACACTCGCGAGGTTGGAGAAGAACGACTCGTCGATGCTGACTAATCGGGTGGAGGTGTTCTGCTGGGACGTGGCGGACATGTTTCCCGTATTTGTCATGTCCCATCCGTCCGTTTTGAGGACAAGGCGCACATGGAGGCGCTCGCGAGCCCACGCCGTGCCGTCCTTTTCTTCTTTCAGGCTAAGGACAGCTTTGTGGCGATGAACGCTATCCACAGTAGCCCACTTGATACCTTCGCGCAACACCGCGCCGTCCTTGATGGCGTCGTCAGCGATATCTGGTAGCGAAGGATTGTCTCACCGTCGCTCTGTGACCGACACTACGCCAAGGTCGTACCTGTAGCCGCGCTCAGCCATGCTGGCCTAGAGGCCGTCGATGGTGGCGTCCGTTCTTTCGCAAAGAACCTCCTGCGGCTCTATGGACTTCCCGATATATACGTAGACCTCGGCGGACTCGTAGTCGGGTTTGAGAAGGTCCGACACGACACCGGCTGCACCTCGACCTCCACGGCAATCACGTCGAAGTACTTACAGTCGCAAGTCTCTGGTGCTGGAAAATGATCGGACGGAGGGCGTGTCTGGCCTTAGGCATCCAGGCGCAGGCGTTTGCGTCGTGACGACTCTGATGGAGAGGGCTGCACGCCGGCTGCGGCGCGGAACTCATCCCCCGTCGCTGGCGCCTGCGATTCCGGCTCCGATTGTACCCTCGGCTGCGGCTCAGTGACTAAGGTGAGCGGATCGCGGGTAGAGGTCGTGATGGGATGTTTGTCGGTCATTTAGGAAGTACGCCACTTGCGAGAAAGGATCGACAAGCGGAATGAACGAGGACGGGTTTTATAATTTGGAGGCGGGAAGACGAGAAAGGATGCGGGTACGGGGGAGAGTGCACGGGTGACGGTAGAGAATGGAAAGACTGAGAGAAGAAAGAGGTAGAGCAGGAGGGGTACGAACACGACGGCCAGAACAGGTTGAACGGGCACGGTTGGCGGCAATTATCGTCGCATACAAGAAGAAGCAATTCTGACCAGGCTGTAATAGCTGCACTTCGCGTTTGAAAAGTTTGTAATTCATAAAATTGGTGGGGTTTCACTAATGACGGCGTTTGAGATCTGCGCATGTGACAATACATCGGCAGATGGATTTTGTTTTTCATATTACATTTCGCATATCCATCTGATCATTTGTTTTCACATGTGTAGATCTCAGCCCCCGTCACTAGTGACACCCCCACACACCCTACATAATCTACTCATTTTTCCAAGTTTTGTGAAGGGGGCGCCACTGTTCGTAACTGCTATTCCGGGATAGAAACGTGAGCGTGTGGGAGCATGTCGTGTTCCTGGCCGCTGGCCTCCCTGTTCGGAATACAAGTGGCACACACCTGCTTCCACAGTATGAGACGCCACACCCTCCTGATACCGATTTATCGACGCGGTCTCCAGTGCTTTCCTTACTTCGTCCTGGCTTCTCCTCCCTGTACTTCGATCCGCGTGGTTTCACTTGCTTCGCTTGCAACGCTCTGCTCCCCCCTCCTTGTATCGCCATCATTCCTGTGCTTTTCTCTCTCTTTCGTTCCTCACCGCACTATAAAACTGG
>JAUKWC010029099.1:0-18067 GCA_032356245.1 Endocladia muricata | reverse complement strand
GGACTGCGATGGTGGGCGCATGTCAGTGGACAATGGTTAGTATAATTGAATGAAGATCGGAAGGCTGGCCTGTAGAGCAGTGGCTCATCTATGCAGATCGTTCAAGGTTATTGTACCACACGATGGTTCTTTAACTTACTCTTCTGGTTTCGTTGCAGCATCACGCCGACCTAGTCAAGAATACAGGAAGCGCTTGAATTGTAGAAGCGCTTTCGTGAGGCGATTACCGTGAGTCGGCTAGCAGAGCACTCACATCAAACCCTCGCACGCTACGTGGGAGCAGGTATTTCCTGGGTAGCAGAACAGAAGTGCGTCTATGCGGATAGCGCACGCGCCTGGGAAACAGGGAGACGTAAGAAAGTTGGGGGATAGTTTACCTTCATACACTATGTATTTACTGTTATCCACTTGGGGGCCTTGACATTATACTGTATTATATCCTGGAGGTAGGCGGTACGCCTGCCGTTATTTAGGGCAAGCAGTACCTGGGCTCGCTATGCTATAATATTTGATGGGTACTTGCCATTGCATTAGACTGCAGCTGCCCAGGAATAAAGCTTCTGCGGATAGCGCTGGCCACGCTGACTGAGGGGGACCCAGGCATCTGGGGTACCAACCATCTCGCTAGAGCAATGTGCGCGAAAGCGACGACGAAGAACAGGAGTGGAGCGTGCGAAGCAAGTTAAAGTGAACGCCCAGAGAGGAATCATCGCGACGGAAGGATCGGAGATACGCCTGACAAAGGAGCCCGAGCGACCCTCTTTCTTCGACGGACGCGACGCGCGGGAGAACTAGAGTGATTGCAATCAGTGGCACTTGCTTTTGGCGCGCGCAAAAACAACCAGCAGGGTTGCACTCGATTAAGACTACGCTGTCTGAAGTATCATATGCAGTACTGTTGTTCACAGCCTCCGTTACGATTTATTCATTTGTTGTTCCTTCTGGCGCAGAGGTACTGCTGAGGACATTCCACTCTATTCATACTGCATCAGTAAACAGCACGATTCTGTGAGCCTCTCTGAAAATTACCTGAGTGCGCCCGCATCATTGCATAGTATCTCGTACCGCTCTTGACTTCTCGGTCATGCATTGGGGTCCTGATAATGTCAATTTGCTCCATTGCAAATAGTTTTACAAAGTGTGGTCAGAGTTTCAGTTGCGCCAGGCTCGTCAACAACCGTATTGCTGGAATGAATGAGAATGTAGACAGGACTAATCGCCTTCATATTGTTGCAGACATTCTTCTGTGTCGGGTATAGCCGACTCTATCATCCAGTAACGCAATACGATTCGTGTTCTGGCGTAGCTTCCGTTTCCCCATGATAGATCTTGGCATCTACCGCGGGCTTGTGATGAACTCGTCGTGGGCACACAACTGGCACTAGAAGTATGGCGTCATCTCTATTCTGGGGGGGTCCACTCTTGTCCTCTGACGTGAAGCAGGCTTGCTGCTACTCTTGCTGGCTCTGCAGCTTATTCTGTTTCCGTATAATAGTATCGCGGGGTACACATTGGCAGTACTGTACTAATCGGTTGCTGCTAAATATAAAATGCCATGATGGGGTTTTAAGAGACCAGGTAGAGAATGGCGGGGCGTTATTGTACCCAGTCTAATTCATAGAGTAATACAACGGAACGAGTGAGGAAGAAAGAAACGACGTGTCCAAGTGCTGAAGAGCGAATGCTGGACGCACGCGAGAAGCCAGGTGGAAAGCTGCAAGCCAATACTGCGAGCACAGAGGTATTACCTGCACGCTATAATTGGACAGGCTACATATACGGTAGTGCGCTCCGCCTAATAGACGGACACTGGTGTTAAAGTAGTGGCAATAGATCAAGTCTAGTGTCTGTTGGACTTCTGGTCTCGTATGAGTCCAAAGTGCCTCATACGAGGTCAATTTTTGCGCAGATATTAAAGGGTTAAGCAGACGTCCACTTCAGCTGTTCTCGTTACCTATCTGAAGGTCATTGAGTTCTTTCTTCTGGCGGAGTGAGCTGTAGACAAACTAACCGAACATGGTGCGCAGTCAGAGTTGTACGGCAACGGAGTAGACAACCCCTTGTTTCGACATCGTAGAAGGGCGTGAGGTAAAATACACGTACAACAACTAGCGTAGGCATTGTCCGTACTATATACTTTACATACATTTTTGGAGGTCGGCTAGTCTTACATGAGTGAAGTGAGAATTTCTAATAGACACTAGGGACTCAACGTTGACAATCACTACGACTAAAACGGTGGGGTTGCCCCTGAGGCAGCTGACGACAAGAAGAACAGCAAAGTAGCGCGAGCGTGGTTCTGTGGAATGGAACCTGAACCGCACATTGTGACATCACAAATAGCAGTCCACATGACAAACACTCTTGGGGACTGGAAAGCAGCACAACGTCTATGTTTCTAGACTTGGAAGCGGACAGGAAGCCCTTAAAGTACCGCATGTAGTAATGCCCTAAGACTACTAGAGAATTTGCAGTTCTGGGTCTAGTATTACCAGAACTCGACTGCTGTGATGCGGACATCCAGTCTTCATGTTACTAAACTGTGACTTTCGCCAAGGTGGCGCCCTTTTCAAGTTTCACGCCACCCGTAACTGCACCAACTGGACCTCATCCACAAGTACTACTGGACCTGGACGCTTACCTAGCCGGCAAGCATTCTGGAGTAAGAAAGGACCGTCGAAAAAGTGATTAGAGGTCTGATCTAGAACTACTACTGCAAAAGGTACGACCTGTGAAAGTCGACGGCCTGGTTCTACTATAGCGCCGCCTATGGTCTTCAGAAGACCAGGTTGAGTATAGACGCAATACAAATCTACTTTTTTTAGATCCAGGCGTAGTAGTAATGCGTATCAAGGTGTATGTTGTGGAAGTCTGGTGTGGTCCTGCTTAGTTTCATGACTAGAATATGGATAGTAATCTATGCGTGTTACCTCGACAATGAAACGGTGTCTATTGCCATGCCTCTTTACCTCCCCGCGACCCTATACCTTCTGCCGCTAGAAAGTCATAATCCTCGTCGACGAGAAACTGCATCCTCAATTGTCAGCTGTAGCTCTGTCACTAGTGTCGTGGTGACTTCCTTCCATCCGCGTCCTAACTGTGACTCACTACCACTACCTTCAGTTTTTGGCGCTCTTCTGCTATCACAAACCAGGCTTCAACTCGTGTGCACAAGGCTCGAGTTCGTACTCGTCCTGTGCGACCTATTGACTCCTGGATAACCTCTGCTAAAATTGCCATCATCAGATTGTACCAGCTTTTCCTACCTCCGGTCCGCTTCTTGAGCTCCTGTAATCCATGTTCTCAGCGTTGCATCTCATATGCCCTGTCTTCCGACTATGCAGCCACACTTTGCATCGTGCTCAACCTCCCTCCGAAACCTCAATTATATGCGGTTCATGTACTTCACTCAAAAAGTAACATGCACCTCACACGTGAAAGTAGCCTCGGACTGCCCACCTAAGCAGGCCTGTGCAGCACAATGTAGAGTACAAAACGTCGTTTAGTTCGTCTTGTTAATGTGGCAGCACGTCATCGGACCCGACAGGGTGTGTTTCGGCGCGTCTCTGACCTGCAGGGGATCTGTGGCATTGTCGGATGTTTCTTAGCTACATCGCGATATCTCATCGCTATTGTCGATACTACGAAAAATCGAAAAATTGTACGAGGCGATTTGTTAACTATGTTGATATGCAAAGTAATCGTCGCAGTAGCCATGGGCGATCCTATCGTCCTCTTTCTTTCAAGAACTGAGTAGTGTAGGTGTGTGTTGAATAGATAACTCACATTTCACATTGAACACTTCCTGGTGAACAAAGTGTTCCCCCCACTTCGTGTGCACGCGCAAGTACTGACGGGCGAGACTATCGTCCTCTACCTCGTAGCTGAAATACGAGTCTGTACGCAGTGGAAAGGGGTCTAACGCTCAGCGTCTCTGTTGCCAGAAACGGATGTGGACGCCCGTCAGGTGCAATACGAGGTCTAGTAATACCCGCAGTCTACCAGACACTTCACAGCTCCAGGCCTGGAAGTACTGTACCCGGACTTCCATTACGTCAGTGGCGAGTGTGGTTCTGATAGAACCGGACTTCCGACAGACGGACGTTCGAGTTTTTTGTTACTACACCCGGGGTCCTACCACACGACCGCCTGAATCTCGTCATACTAGCGCCTATTGGACATAGAGATATGCCTCGCATGAGGTCATCTCTGCCCTCATATGAGGCCAATCGACCACCGAAAACGTATGTAGAATATACAGTATGTGTGGTGGACATGCTAGTTGTTGAACGCATAATTTATTTCACCCCTTTCTATGACATGGAAAGAAAGATTAGTCTACTCCCTTGCAGTACAATGCTGAGCGCGCGAAAGGTTCGGTGGGTTTTTCTACAGCTCTCACTGCCAGAATGGAGAACCCGAAGACCTTCAAGTAGATGTGAAGAACAGTGAAAGGGGACGACACCTGGACCCTTTACCATTTCCGCGAAATTTCACCTTATACGAGGCAGTCTGACCGCATATGGGCCCAGATGTCCAAAAGACACGAGACTAGGACTTCGACCGATTGGGCGCCCGAGTCTAGTGATACTAGACCTGAGCGACCACGTAGCCGAAATCTGGGTCCAGTATAACTATAACCTGGTGTCTATCTAGCAGAAGTCCAGGTCTAGTATTACTAGCCGCTGTAATACGCCCAGTGGAACTTACGGTGCAGTTATTTTGCGTGACGTGCTGGGACATGTGAGAGTTCATTCCTAGCTCTAATGCACTATAACTGCACTTTCTGTAATTCCTAACGCAATAATGCCGCGCACCCAACCTCGTAAAATTTGATCCGGTGTCTATTGCGTGCAGTGGACGTCCGGTCTGGTTTCACCACATTTCCATACAGCAAAAAATGCCCTCTTTCTTGGGTATTCGAGCGGATTAACGTCACCATATTCACGCCGCACTCCCCTCTCCAGTCTGCTCCCCCCTCGTCGTGTTCCAACGAACCATACCGTCGCCACCCCATTCTGCCTCCAAGGTTTTGCCACTCTTGAACCACCCAACGTATCCCGCGCAGCCTCCGTTCCACTTTCTACCCACATACTATACCATCATCCACGATCCCTCCCGGTCTATAGCCCCACCCGCCGCCAGTCCATCCATCGCATGATATACCCTACGTCTTGCCACTTTTCAACGACGCCACCTACACCGACCAGCTTCCGTTGCAATTTATACTACTCCACCCCACCACCATCGCCACTCCCTCATTTTGTCGGCCTCGGACAGGCCACGACCCCCGCACTGCTGCGCACAACCCATGTCTTGCCACTTTACAACTCCACGACGCATCTCGCCGAGTACCAGTTCCATTTCAAATCATCCCACCGCACCATCGCGCACTCAACCTCGCCCTTCTCACCTCCAACGGCCCGCACTCCCCACACTGCATCACATACCACATACCTTGCCACTGTTTACCGACGACACATGTCTCTCCCATCCTCCGTTCTAGTTCCCACCAATACACCCCCCCATCATTCCCGCTCCCTCATACTCTCCACCTTCAACGGCCAGCACTCCCCGCATTGAATCATACACTACGCACGTAGCCACTCTTCAATCACACCACATATACAACCCAACCTCCGTTTGGATCCAGTACTCGCCAGTAACTGAAGTGGTCGCGCCTCCCACCCAACCTTCTCCCTCAGAGGTCTGAACCATTCGCGCCTTCTGCCCAACCATCTCACTTCCGTGTGAATATCGAATCAAAGACGAGCTGCATACCTGCACACGCCATTGCATTCCAAGTAAACCAGCAAAAGTCGCTTGGTAAGTTTCATTGACTTCAGGTTACCGTCGCGGATCTGACGAGGTGGAGTGCGGTGCCGCTGCGGACCAAATGGGGCCTGTGGAAAGTTCCTCCGTACGGCGGTTTCACCGCCGTGCTTCGATAGTACACTAGACCGTAACAACGTCCAAATGTCTTCCAATTGGGAGTGTTACAGTCTCGCTGCGTTTTGATCGCCACTTCTTGTCGTACAGTACGATCCGTCAGCGATTACATGATACCTTCTCGACCTCCGAGAGAACAGTGTGCGTGTATGTAGAATGGTTAGCCGGTATTCTACCGTAAGCTCTCCCGCGTGAACAGGGCCTGCACTAGGATTCGTAGAAGTGGAAGTGCTCGCGAGTGAAAGTTTCGTCATCTGCTGGATATATATCAGACGAGAGCTCCGTCCTTCGAAAACGTCGTGGCTATCCGTTCTCTCAATCCTCCTGCAGGACCTTCTCCTTGCAGTCCCCCGTAACCCTGTTTAACGAGCGTCGTACTTTTCGGCTGTGCTTCTACTCGTCTCCAAACGCGTACGATCTTTCCGAATAAGAGCAAGAGAGTTTCACGACCGGTCGAGATCGTACCTTCTTGAACGCAAGGCTCACTCACCCGAGAGCCTTCTTTCAACTACGAGAATAACGTCCCTTCTGATCATGCTCCGGAGCCTCTACTTCCCATGCTGGCATACCATCTCACCGAGATGCAAAGGCCACCGTTAGTAAGATCTCCCCATGTAATCTACTACAGGTTTGATCGTCGAGGTGGAGAGCACTAACGTCTGGCGCATTGTTGAAGAGGTCATTTCTACCTTCAGGGATCCCAGCGTCTCTCTCGCGCGCCTTCGCGACAGCATTTACTTCTCAAAAGAGGGTCACTCCGTCGCACTCGCTGCTGTCGAGATATAGCGTCATCGGCAGGGGTTCTCCGCAGCTTGTCGTTCGGACCACAGCGGTACTTCCTTCGGAACCGTCTACTTTCAGGACCCTGTCCAGATACTGCGAAAGTATTTAGTGCAAACGAACATAGAGCTTTGATACTAGCGCCGTCGTGGTGACTCCCCGCATAGCGGAACACGTCCCTTAGCGCATCCCCTCCAGACTGACGTGCACCGCCAGGTTTTTCGTGGTTTGAACGGAACAGTGATTGGTACCACGCTCGAGGGTATCATGTTGGACAGTGGGATGTCGCGCACCCAATCGTTTGTAGGCTGCATACAGATAGATATGATCACATCTAATAATATACACAGGAACAGCGATCATTTTGCCTACCCCGCGCATGTCACTTTCCTGAATCTCACTGGTACTTTCCGCCGCGCTGCATAATTTCCGAGCCCAATTTCGGTGGCTATTTTCCTGTCCAGTTCTTCCCCACCGAGGACAACCGAAACTTTGAGGTCAATTCTGTTTTTGTGGTTGCTCGAGCAATAGAGACTAGCTTCCATTTTCTTCACTCCGCCGTGCACTCTCTGCTATAGCCTCTGTTTGAAGAAGTCGTTGGAGTCTTCATGTGCTTCGTCACCTCCCGTCGTCACCGGAAATGACGCTCGGTCCTCACGAGCTACTCTAACGACTTGGCCGAGGAGAAGGACATCTTGGGCATTTGCTCACGCACACAAATCAGCCAGCTCTGCCACCGTTGCGAAGCACCCTCAAACGTCTTCAGATCGTACTTCTCAATCATGCTGCCCAGCGTTCATTCTACGGGCCGTCTTCGGAAAAATGTGGTCGGCCCCGAGGCCGCCGCCGCTGCGCATGCATTCGTGGGCAAGCAGGCTCGAACGAAAGCTGCCACCGCACATGCGCCACAGACCGTGGCCCGCATGTCCCTGCGGAGCGAGTTCTTCTTTCTGGAAGTTTTCCTTCTGCCTCCGACCAATTCGCGTCTCGACACGCACACCATTCTAGAGTTCGAACCGCTCTGGAACTTTCACCCTAGCAACCCCACACTAATCACGACCTGCTTATCTCTTAGGTCCGACTCCTCGGTCCTATTCACAGTGCAAGCAATTGCCAACGACAGTCGCTAACAGTTTAGATCTATCTGCACCGTTCTCCTTTGCGGAGACAACATACTTTTGGCTTTCTCTCCGAGGGTCTTCTTCTCTTCTGACGTACACATCGATTTCTTAGCTTCCGAAAAGGCAGTCGCCTGAACGAACTATAGACAAATGAAGAATTCCGCGACATGCTGGAGGCTTAAGATTATAAGTCCGCTAATATGATCTTTCTTCTTCTCAGAGGAACCGTATATCGTTTTTGTAATGATGCTCACACAGCACTCCCACCATCCTTTCGGGCGCAGTATTCAGACATCGTAATTTTCAGCTCGAGATAGGGACCAGAATAGCAAGGGAGCTTTGTTGAGATTCGCAACCGAAACGAGCGTGTGAATAAATTTAAAGCCTCCATGCTCCACTTCCCTAGGGACCATGCCGCGACCAGTCTCAAGGACCCCACGTTTAATATCGTCGTCAAGCTTGTAAATGACATCCGCAATGTCGAAGGTCTACTGCATGTAGATGCTCGTGTTTATGAACATGGTCACACCGCACTGAAGCAAGACTTTCGCCGCGCCTCCATGCGAAGGGCAAGAGCCATGGACGATCACGCCCATTGAATCCAGTATTCTGGAAACCCGACCACCCTTCGAAGCAAGGTCGCCTCTATCTCATGGTTACGTCGCGTCACAACCTCGCACATGATTTCAGCGACGGGCAGGGGACTAGTCTTGTCAAGGAAGGCTTCAGAGTGTTCCTGCACAAACTGGTTAATTTAACATCTGTGGCCATGCAGCTTCTAGATATGAAAGAAGATCGCGTCACCGACGCGATGATCCATTCACTACGCGCGGAAACTTCTGACATTTCGATCGAGCCCCTTGGCCCGCTTGGTGGCCACGTCATCACTGTGCTCGTGGAACTTGTCCACTCCAAGTTTATCCAACAACATGCGGTCAAGATAGGTGAATATCTCCAAGGTACTCTTGTCAAAAGTACTTACGCTCTCGGCAGCCACTGTGTTCCCCTCGATGACTATGGTTCCGATCTCAAAGTGAGTCGACCCGACCCAATGCGGAAACATACGAATCGGGGTATTTTCGCGAAAAGTAGCTTCGACGGAACGGCTGCGATTCGACTCCGTGCCTCCGGGTCTTAGCGACGAAGAACACACGGACATTCCATGCGTGGCGCAGGCTTTTTCTCTGTTCCGTATACATGGCTGTGAGCTAGTCCAACCAATCGAGTATACCTTCCTTCGGTACTCGGACTGTATTGCACCAGTCGAAGCTGTTCATTACACGCTGAGTTACGCCTGCCTTCGGTGGCCGAGAAAAGAGAAGTTAAGCCGTATAAAGACTCCCGTCCGCTGCCGGACATGTAATGACGAGGGTTTCAAGCTCCTGCTTTTCCCTGTGTTGCCCTGTGCAATGGCTTTACTATCATCACGACTGCTCACACAGAGCGGCCAATTTTCCACGTCTCCGTTCTCACTCCTCAGCTTTACTGGCTCAAACATCGCTTCGACCTAATATAGTTGTACGGAGACCCTCATGCACAGCTAATCTTACTTAAACCCTCCCTGCCAACGCATATGCCGTCATCATCGCACTAGAAATAGAGAAAACAAAACAAACATCCACGCAGTGATGAGGTACTAGCATATAAATCCATCTTACTACTCTCCTTTTGTTCTACGGGTAGGTAGTTACTCATCATATATACCGAGAAAAGCGCGCGAGGTGTGAGGGAACATTGTCACCAGAATCCGAGGAAAACCAGAAGCTCCATTGCCAAGGTCTTGCTGTGTCTCGCTTGATTGTTCTCGTGTGACGTAATAATAGACGACATTGACATGCATACTAGAAAAGTTGTTTGAAAACCATGACTTTGTGATGTGAGTCATTAGTACTCCGGCCCTACTTTGCGTGAGTTTAGGAGGTGTAGCCTCACCATGTGCGGTAAGATGACCGGCCCCTTGTCCATATGATACTTGGGGACTCATATGATCTGGGTCGCAGATGCAGATTTTGTCTATGTGGGTAGCACACAAATTCAGGTATTGAATAGACGTATAAGGTACGAGATCGTACTCTAAGCGCGCAATGAGTTTTAATTTGGTTTGTCTACATAGTACGTATTCAACCGGGTCGTATCGAAATTATCCCTGTACTTTGTGCGGGAGCATATTGTACGTCTGTCTTATGTCAGCATCTGATACTATCTATATCAGCTCTGAAATCCTGCGCGGCGGACGATGTGCCTCCACGGAGGCCAGATGCCGTCCAAAAATTGAACTTCTCTGCTTCGCAGCGAACGAGAGAGCTAAGGGGGATGACGAGACTGAGGTACGTCTACGTTTCGCCAAAGCCGAGAAGAGCGCGAGCAGGAACTGAGGCGAGAAGCGAGACGAAGGCGTAGCAGTCGAGCTGGGGGAAGACAGCAATTTCAGGGAGCGAGTCGCGAACGCGGAAAGTATAGCGTGCGACGCAAGCGAAGAAGGACGCAACCACCGGGCGGTGTTACTGCGGGCAATGAACGACAAGAACGTTTCTGTTCCCGAAAATGAATGCGGACGTCCACAGGGTGCAGCAGCGTAGTAACCATTCCACCCATATTGCACAATTTGAAACCCCATGGAATGCCGACTTTCTTGGCATTCCAAGACGTTAAGCTCGTCTAGTACGGCGGTTTTTCGCATAGACGCCGACTTCCAAAAAATAAATAGTCCGAACTGCCGCGTCGAGTGAACGCTCGCATCCACTACCTGCAGTTCATTTCTTAGTAAAGCATCCTGCCCGTTCGGCGTATCATGCAGTACACTGCAGTTCAGCATCTCACTTTACGTACCTCAATATCACATGATGACCTACACCTGCCTCACGTGGATAAGCTTACCTTGGGTCCTTAATACTCTTAATTGCCTTCCGACGGATTTTGTGCCACTGCAGTGATGACCACTACAAGCAATTTGCGCCCTCTGCGGCCCTAGAAAACCGAGCATTATGCTCGGTGCTGTTCGCCTGCACTGGCTCATCCAGAATCTTTCCGACGTTATATGGCACGAGATGATGAGTCAAACTCTGCGCTCATTTTTCACACAGTACTGCATACATAGTGGAACACAAACAGGGACTTATATATAATCCATGTAAGGCGTCGCACATTGCACAAGTGCTGCCGGACGATGTTAGTTTAGTGCGTGCGAACATGGGACGTTTAAATACATCGCGGGGCCCAAACGTAGTGGTGCTGTCCTTCGTATTGCGTTCGTGTAGTAGAGCCTGCCTTGTGCATCGACCCGTCACTGGTTAATAATGCGCGCACGAATCCAGACATCTTCCACCCCGTGGTTTGCACCGAAGTGTTGCCAATTGCAGCGCAAGGCTGAGGCTCACACACGAGTCGGCATCCTTTCATACGAGACAACTTTCTTCCTACGCTGTACGGCCACCTATCATGAGAGGCACGTGGGGAGCACAGACGTCATCACTTCACTGCACCCTTGCTGTAGCCGTGCTATGGTTGGCCCGTGCAGATCGGGAGGCACACCCTTCTTGTATGGAACATATTTTAAATACATCACCCCGGGAGTAGAAAGAAACTGAACCTCGAGTCGACGTCCGAGAGAAGTTGCGAACGCGTATTTCGTGGCGTTGAAAAGTATGTAATTTTTAAGATCGGCCGGGTGTCACTAGGGACAGGGGCTGAGATCTGCACATGTCAAAATACATGGGCAGATAGATGTGGTTCTTTAGATTAAATATCGCACACCCATCTGCTCATGGATTTTCACATATGTAGATCTGAGCCCCTGCCACTACTGATACCCCCCTAGCCAAAATTATCATTGCATCTCAAAACTCTTTTACTTGCTATACCCGCACCAAAATCCCCCGATTTTCTGGGCGAACCTCTTGCTATTGAGTGCAAGACTTTCTCAGCCACTATAGTGTGGCCTGCTTGCCGGAGCCAGGTCTCGAACTGGCACGTAGTATTTTAGTTTGTTTTACTTCAGGCTATTCAGTCACTTCTTCGTATAGCCACCTAATCTTCCTCACTACTTGTCGGAACCGCAATTAGGTTCTCGAGGACATTGGAGTCAAAACCATGATCTCTAGGACCGACCGCCTCTGCCTTACTACTCCTGTCAGCGTCCGAGCCCGTCAACCCAACCACGGCCACGTCGTACCCACTGCCCAATTACCCACCGCTTTCATTACTTGTATGACTAACACTGGCCATCTCAATGGCCGGCAA
The DNA here is from genome assembly GCA_032356245.1 of Endocladia muricata. Taxonomy (NCBI): domain Eukaryota; phylum Rhodophyta; class Florideophyceae; order Gigartinales; family Endocladiaceae; genus Endocladia; species Endocladia muricata. Next base: position 5,978 of record JAUKWC010029099.1, on the reverse strand, counting down.
CTGCGGTAACCCTCTCAGGGCGTAAAACACCTAGCCCGGCACATCTTTCCCTTCCGGCATAAAGTACACATTGGAGTGTAACGTCAACTCATCCGCAATGCGACCCTCATACCTAGCCCCGGCGTGCGTGATATGCCCAAGCGCGAAAAACACAAAGCTCGGCGGCACAATGATCTTCTTCATCTTGAACAACACCGCCGCTGCCACCTGCTCGCTCTCTTTCCCGTAGGCAAACACGTTTGAATAGACACACACCCACAACGGGAAGCACACTGCCCCGCTCAAGATTGCAAAAAGCGCACCGTCTCCGCTTTCAATGACTCGTCAAAGTCATTATGCGGCGCTATCCTCGGGCAATCCTTACCAGTAACCTAAAACCGACCCCCCGTCTTATGTATGAACGGCTTCGTCCCAGATATCGTCCTCAGACCGACGCAGGTAGGAAGCTGACCCATCCATGCGGCCAGGTGCGCAACTCTTCGCGAAGACCATGCTCAATCCTCCCTCGATTCGCACTTTTCCATCATCAGACTCCGTGTACGGGAGTAGTGGGCGATTCCCAGCTCACGGGTTCCTGCGTCCCCCTCGTTTCCGCGCTCGTTCACAATCGGACTCCACCAGGTCTCATTTGGCCCCTGTCCCAAGGCATTCTCCCCGTTTAATTTGTTCGCAATGAACGAAAACAACTTTTCAACGTGGGAAAGCTTCCGATTGTGCGTCAATATCAGGGGCTCCAAGCTTCCGCGCGGAATGCCGCTGGAATCAGCGAAATTGTCAAGGCACGTGTGGCCGAGGTGCCGAAGCTCACCTTGTCGCCTCTCGAAGTACGCATATCCGTTGTTGTCATCCTCACCCCCGCCTCTACGTTCCTCCAGAAGCGTGTCTGAGGCCGGTCGGGCTTCCAGGTGTCCGGACCCACATCGATACACTAAAGATCGGTGCAGTACACGTAGCTCCACGTGAAGAACTGAAGCAGATGCATGCCTACGACGTCCTTGATGGAGAGGTACAAGTGCGACCATTGCTCAATGTGTATGTGGGTGGGAAGCAGCCCGAGAAAGGGGTGCAGGTCTTTCGCCATCCACAGCCGCAACTCCTGTTTTTCGGGATCTGCCGGCCGACGTATGCCAGAGTTCCCCAACTTTCGGGTGTTTTTTGAAACACTACGGTCTTATCCACGGTGCCGACCGGCTGCAGGCTCGGAACCTCGTCGTCGAACATTTGCGGGCCACCTTCAAGTTGGCCCGTGACCTCCTGGGCCGTCTTGGTCTTCTCGCCGACCTCTCGGCTCGAATGCCCACTGCCCTTTTCACTAAACCAGACATCCCCGACTGCACAACCTTCTTACGTCGAGGCGTTGACCGCCAGGAGGGTGCTGCCGATGTGTCCCTGGCAACCGTTTTTGTCGCGAGCATCAATCCTGGGGCCTTCCGCGCACGGACTGCACACTCGAGTGCAGTCGCGTGGGAAGAAGGAGCACGCCGGGCAGAGCGGTGTGTAGAACTCACAGCAGCTGGGGTCTTCAGGCGAGGCGGGGCGGTGTGCTTGCTGGGCCCGGGAGCAAAGTACTTAGTTATCTTAGTCGCGAAGCGTGTAGCGCAGGCCTTGCTGCGCTTCTCCAGATCTTCTGCAGAGTCGTTGTCTCCTGGAGAAGAGGCGCATCTGGTTCAGATAGAGCTCTTTGACGGAGTTTCTGAGGAGTCTCGATTGAGCAATCTCAGTCCCCAGAATTTCGTCGCAACTGAGGCCTTTCCCCTTGCCGTACTTCTCAAACGAGTCGACATAGACTTGAAAAAGCTGCCGCGCTCACGTGAAGAAAGCTCCAGATTTAAACTTTCCGTCCCCGTCCGCTTTGTTGACGAACCGGGACGCGGAAGCTATGGAAAGAGCTGCGACTCGAGGGCTCTCCGACCAAAGACACTGGTCATCATGGTGAGTGATGCCGAGCTTCTTCGAGGTCGAGTTGTCGAAGGTCAGGTTGCAGAGCACTTCCACGAGGCCTAAGTCTCGGAGGAAAATCTTCGCCGCGCGTAAGTAGCGGCGGTGGGCAGGAAGGGCGGTTGCTGGCAGCTGAATGGCCTTGGTCATTGCTTCCCCAGTTCCTTTCTGAATCAACGCCAGTGGGTGCATGACGTTCTACGCGGCGAGATTCTGCATGAAATGGATGGCACTCATGATGTAGTGAAAGAACGACTTGTCAATACGGACCAGTCTGGTGGTGGTCCTCTTTAGGGACCCGTCAGACATGCTTTCCATATCCATCATATTCCGTCCATCCTTTCGGCGGATGAGACGCACGTGGAGGCGCTGGCCAGCCCATGCCATGCCGTCCTTTTCCTCTTTCAGCCTAGCGACAGCTTGGCGGCGATGAAGGCCGTCCACCGTAGCTCACCCGACACCTTCGCCTAACACCGTGCCGTCCTTGATGGCTTCGTCAGCGATATCCGGTATCGGGGGATTGTCGCACCGTCGCACTGTGACCGACATGACGCCAAGGTCGTACCTGTAGCCGCACTCGACCATGGCGGTCTGGAGGCCGTCATTGCCTGCGTCCGTGCTTTCGCAAGGAAAGTGCTGCAGCTGTATGGTCTGCGCATTATATATGTAGACATCATTGCACTCGTAGTAGGCCCTTTGAGAAAATCCGACACGAGAACGGCTGCTGCTCGACCTCCACAAGAACCACGTCGGAGTCCTCACCATCCGAACTCTCCGGTGCTCGAGAGCGATTAGACGAAACGCGCGCCTCGCCTGAGGCGTCCTGGCGCAGACTTTTGCGTGGTGGCCACTCCGACGGAGAGGGCTGCACGCCCGATTCGGCCTGGAACTCCTCCCCCGTCGCCCCCGGCTGCGATTCCGGCTCCACCTGTACCCCACGCTGCGGCTCAGTGCCCCACATGAGCGAGTCGTTGATGGGGGTCGTGACGAGAAGCCTATCGGGCAATTTGGAAGTACACCACTTGCGAGAAAAGATGAACAATGGGAATGAAAGAGGATGAGTTTTAGAACGGGAAAGCGGAGAAGACGAGGAGCGGTCCATGTGCCGGCGAGGGTGGAAGGATGTCGGCAGGGCCTGGAAAGACTTGGAGAAGAAAGTCGTTGCGCAGGAAGGGTAGGGTCACGAGGGACACGGGAGATTGAACAGGCACGGTTGGCGGCAATTTTCGTCGCACCCGAAACGAAACAATTCTGAGCAGGCTGCAGTCCTGCATTTCACTTTTCATAAGTGTGCGCTTTTGGCGATCGGTCGGGGGTCACTAGTGACAGGAGCTGAGATCTGCACATGTGAAAAAACATGGACAGATGGATATTGTTTTTCAGATAAAATTACTAACATCCATCTGCTCGTGTATTTTCACATGTCTAGATCTGTGCTCTTGTCCGTAGTGACACCCCCCCGCACCCTTAATAATGTCGTTGTTCTCGGAGTTTCATGAAGGGGGCGCCACTGTTCGTAACTGCTTGTACGGAACAGAAACGTGAGCGTGTATGAGCATTTTGTGTTCCTGGCCGCTGTCCTCCCTGTCCGCAGTACAAATTGCACACACATCCTACCACCGCAGGACACCTCAACCCCTCGTGACTTCAATGTATAGACGCAGTCTTCCCTGCTTTCCTTGCTTCGACCTCGACTCTCCGCCCTGTAAATCTATGTACGTGGTTCTATTTCCTTCGCTTGCGATGCTCTGCTCCTCTTTCCTTGCATACCTATCATTCCTGGGCTTCTTTCCCTCTTTCATTCCTCACCACACTGTAACCATGGCGCCGACTGAACTCAGGCGGTCTGGGACAGCCGGCGTGCGCTTGCCTGCCGTCATTGCCGTTCTCTCGTCATACGAGATGAACGCGAAGTTTGATATCATGAAGTTCCACATGTCGGCCTTCTTGCACGTTGTCACCGCAGCAGACTCCGAGGCCTCAAGGGCGACCAAGTAAATTGCCGCAGTGGAGAGCAAGCAGCGCAAGCCTAGCGGCTACTTCCGCACTTCTATTGAGAGCGAGAACGCGGTCTCTCGCGAGGTAGGCAGCGGGGGAGTGAAGAAGATGGTGCTCGCAGCGCTGTCAATCGTGTTGCTGACCCGAAAAGACAAGAGGATCGGGGAGATTGCGGATGTGGACCCGAGGCAAAAGAAGTATAGGGTGTTCCTTCTTTTTGGCACCGATTTCATTCCGTCAAAGGTCAGCAAGGTTCGGGAAGTAGTTCTGCCAGGAATCTTTTCTATTGGCCGCCCGTGAACCCTCGAGGTTCGCGTGTTTTTTCAAGCGATCAACATACGCCACTCGAGGTACGGCAGCGAACATGTATTCGCTTTGAAGAAGATGAATCAAACCGGAAATCGTCTCGCGGTTGCTGCACAACTGCTAACTCGGCCATGGATTAAGCTGGCGAAGGCAGTGGGGGTGTCGGATTGCGAGGCGGTAGTCGCACGGTACCTTCTGTCTCGTCCGCGCGTTCAGCACTTTGTGGCTTTGAAGTCACGCGCTTATGACTTTGCACCCATTACGCATGAGACCATGCTGCTAGGGAATGGGGTAGCAAGTGTGGAGGAGAGTACGAGCAGTACGGGAGCTTGGGGCAGAAACTGCTGAGAAGGATGCGGCAATGCGAGCGGTTATGAATCTGTTCCTGTCGAGCTTGCAAGCCTTCACTAGAGACGAAACTTTGTACGATGTCAAGCACCGCAGCGACTGGCCGTATCTGGACCGCTTTGAGTGGCGCGAGAACGACCGGCGAAGGGTGTTTTCTGATTTGAGCGCGGATACCTGGGAGGCCTCGGGGCTTCAGCGTGAAGCAGCTGAAGATGATGGTGCCTATGCAAAGGTCGTCGGGGTGGACTCGGAGCTGTCGGGTGCCGATTCGGAAGTCACAAGAGCTCGTCGTCGTCGGCAGGTGGCAGTGTCGAGCATCACGGCCAGTGTGGGACTATCCGCGCAGCCAGCTCGTTCTTTGTTTTCCCGGCTGAAAGAGGAGAATGACCTGGAACTGCGGGGTAGCGACAACGAAGTGAGGGATGTGGTGTCACACAGTCGTACGCGGCAAGCTGGTGAGCCTTTCCAGTCCACTCTAAACCCATTAGTGCTGGAGCCTGACGACGCGCTCCGTGAAGCCCCAGAGCCAGCTGACCGTATTAGCCCGTCTCCACCGCCGGAGGAGGTGTCGGGAGAGTCGCTCCCCGAGGAGAATCCATCGACCGACCTCCTCCCAGAGCTGCTCGGCGTAATGAAGTCGGACTACCGTGCTCACTGCTGCACTTTCTGCGACCTCCTCAATCGTCACGCTAACGAGTAGAGTGAGTGCCTGGCGGGTAAGGTTCAGCTGCTGTTGACGGACCCTCCGTTCGACATTGGAAGCGAGTGGGGTGCGAATAACTCTGCGCATGGTGTCTTCCTCCACACGGACACGGACGCCTCCATCCCAGTATTCAACGCACTGCTTGCTAGAACCGGCCACGGAATCATTTCCTGTAGTGGTGCACAATTCGGCATGTGGATTTCGCGCCTTAAGCAATACAGCCGAGAGGTGTACGACGAGGTGAAGGAGCGAGTGCGTCAAGGGGAAGGCGGCAGAAGGACCCCGTGTGTATCGTGGAGGGCCATGCGATGATCCCCGTCCGAGCCTGGCTTCACTACACGCAAAATCCGGTTATAAAAGGATGCGGCCACGCCTCAATCACGCGATGGGCTGTTTACTTCTGGCCGATGAAAGTGCCCCTTGAAGTGCAATTCGCGCGGGTATGCTACAAAACCAACGGGTATGTGCAGTATTCACACGCAGCATAGAAAACTGTGTGAAAGGAATCCAGCGGTTGGAGCCCGGAGAGGTGGTGTGAAGAACTAACGACGAAGTCGAATGAGGATCCTTCGACCTCAGGAGAAGAGCATCAAGCACATGAGCGAGCTGGCGTTGCAGTATTCGAAACCGGAGGACCTGGTGGTGGACTTGTTCAGTGGTACTTGGGGAATTGCGAAAGCATGCC
>JAUKWC010028988.1:0-18067 GCA_032356245.1 Endocladia muricata | reverse complement strand
GAAGTGGGAGACATGGTTTTTGAAAATTGAGGACTCTTCGGGATATTCGGTGGAATTCTCGCTCCTGCTGTCGGTGAGGTTGGACAGTTCTAGCCTGTCCAAACTGCTAACATTGTGGGGCGTCGCTTGGGCAAAAAGAAGAGGTTAAAAACAATCCGAATGATTTTATATTTCGACTTGAAAGTTGGCCTCATATGAGGCCAAATGTCCAATAGACACTAGCTTCACCTTATCTGGACCGGTTTGTTATGTCCAACAGACAATACTACCGCATTTGTGGACTTACGAACCCATCTATGAGATACTAATTAATCCGAAAGGGTCCTGACTGGTCATTGCCATACTCACAGATACCAAGGCAAATGAACGTTCAGTTTGTAGCTGTTAAATTGAGTCCTCGATTGCAGGCTCCAAATACTGACGCTGCGGAATGCACCGCTTTCCAAATGGCGGACTTAGTCTCAGCACCAGGTTGTCTAGTAAACCGTTGTTAGTGTGGAGGGACCGTCATTCAAATATTTACGATTCTAATGGTGTCCCTGAAACTACGTCCGATAGTTATCCTTGTAGCACCCTGTCGAGACGACAGTGTGCCAATTATGTCCGGCCAGCCTCCCTGGTCTTCTCCTGGTGGAATAGTGCTCACTTAGTAACTCTATACTACGTACATCGTGCAAGTAGTCACACGACGGAGACAACTCTTATTAAGTGATCGTACTCGCTCGGAGATTTTTCTCATCCGTCTGGCGAGCCCGTCACTCAAACCCCTTCCTAAACTCTGAGCAGACAGGGGCTACGAATGGCCCCCAGAGCCTCATTAGTAGCCCATTGAGTCCATTACGGAGACATGCGCGTAAAACCTGCCCCGGACTCCTTATAACTGGAACCCATCGTCTACATGATCGAGGTCGCGCCACAATTGCTGTCGGAACACGATGCATAGAAGAACAAATCTATGTTTTCGACGCTCACCGTCGAGGAGGTGCGCCCGAATAGCGGCACATTGAGTATGTCCTTTTTTCACCTCTCTCGCGTTTGTCAGCCTTCGAGAGTTCTGCACTGACCGGCGGCGCATGTCGAATCTGGAGTACGACCCCGTGTGCTTACAATATTAGAAGCAATATGATTAGAATAGCTGACCGCCCAAACTCGCAATTATCTAGCGTGGCTCGAAGTCCTCAATTCAAAAGGCGTGCACGATCATGCGCGCTGAAGTAACCTGTCCTGGGATCAACTAACGAGCCTGGCGTACCGCACAAGTGATTCAGATAGGTGCACGTATCTACAGTCTGCTGACGTGCGTGTAGAGTTACACTACCATATCCGATACGATCTGGTTTCCTAACGAAAAAAGGCTGCATCTAGATCAGAGCCAATTTTACTGTTTCAGTGGCTGTTTTGCGCTATATCGCCGCAAGCTCAGCAGGCGGAAATACCACCCTTTGATGAGGCCACATATGATTATCTTATTTACATTGGCATTAGAATTCGTTCTCACGGTCACCTTTGCCGATGGTTGAAATACGGATCGTTTGTATACCAACCCATTGTCCAACAATGTACGGTTGTGGCCTGCATAGATCGCCACCACTAATTCTATTTCTATCACCGCACCTTATGGCACGCAACCTACACCCTACGGCATCTATCCAGCTACCTGCATCCTCCGTATTGTGCTCAATTTCAATACTGACCGACAATAAACGGTCGAACTTATTGTCCGGTTGTCACGGTGATAGGCTAGGACAGTACTAACTTTTACGCAGGGTTTACATTTCGGTTTATGGTGCAGCATTTGTGACCAGTACAGTCCAATACACCCTCACGCCCAACGAATAGGATATCCATCAATGCTGGTAAGTAGTGAATGCCCCCGGTCGACGTGAAGGATAAGGAGTACCAGAGTTCTTCCGACGCATGGGAGTATATGTGTCCTCCTACTACACTGACCATACAGTTTTCGGGTCGCACATTAAAGCCAAACTGTATTATCTCCTTATTTGTGGAACTTGGGGCGGCAAAGTGGATAGTAGCTCGCTTGAACCGATTGGCATGGCCAGAGAAGGTCTAAAGGAACGGTTCAGGTGATAGTTGATAGTGTTAGCTGATGTTGCTTTTCTTGATAACTAAAAGTTCTAAGAACGATCAACAACACTGTCTCACGGGGAAACTGCACTAGGAGCAAAACCTTCCTAAAACATCCCATGCGCAGCAATATGGGTGCAGTATCGGGTCATATAGGCAGGAACAGCCGATTTCTAATTTCTAACAAATGCCAGCGCACGAACCGCAGCTTCCAGATATTTCTCGAATTTATGGGAAACCTCTAAAGCTGTAAAACTGAGCTACTAAACCTTCATTGGCTATTTTGAATCAGAATATACATCATCAAAATACCAAATGTAAACTATTTACTCGCGCGTACGTAATATGCGCGTTCTTCGCGAGTGTGCATTGCTGCGACGCTGCTGCGCGTGACACTTCGTACATTGTCCATATACGGACTGACATTGCCTGCCTCATCGGTATAGCGTCACGACAGTCTGTCACGCCTTTCTTGGATCTCCTCCAATATCGTCTCACTGGCATTTCTCGGCTACCCCTATGACCGTACGCTCCAGGACTACTACAGCGAGCACCAGCCCAAGCATCCAGAAATCTCGAGGAGTTATTGCGCACTATTAAAGTTTGAAAAGTGCGGACCAGAGTTCCACGCAAACTACATTCCGAAGCTTGTTACACCCTTGCTCAAAGTATTTTGAGCTTCATTTTGTCCATTGCAATGATGCAATGCCGGCAGAACTAACGTTTCTGCGTTTGCAAACCTGCTCATGACAACCCCTTTGCACGGCAGCTTGCTAACTTCACCAGGCAACAACGTTTGAAGTTCTTAATCGAACTTACAGAGTGCTCGCTTTTTAGCCGATTTCGTGGCTTTCTCCAAATTCAGTACTTCCGACGGTAGCACCCAGGCCAGGCCGCACGATGTCCTGGCTCACCTATTCGGTGCACTCGATTTAATTGACAGAAAGTACCATTTTTGGAGTGTAGAGAGCATATCCCTTCCGATATTCCTGGTATTATTGTCGATTTGAATTCGATCATAAAGCCAAACAAGCCAAGGAAAAGAAAGCATATCTCAAATAGATCATTCTGTACCATGTGCGAGCTCACATGGCTTTTTCAGGTGGAAGCATAAAGCCAAATTTGTCGTTCGTACGACGTGAACATACAAATGCACGAGCAAACGTTGACGAGCGAGTAAGAGTGGGAGAGCGAGGATGAAATTAGCATCAGCAGGAAGCAGTGTAGAATCCAACCAGAACATGAGATGTTACTAAAAGAAGCGTACACGCGGCTGGTAGATAGCGCAGTTACGCAAACAGGGCGAGGGTCGGCTATATGTACGCCACCGACAACGAAAGCAGGCAGAAAGCGTCGGTGTTGTGCAAAGAGGCATGCGAGCAGACATCCCACAAGCGATTGGGAAACAGGCCAGCAGGTCAGCGAGGCGAATTGCTACTTAATGCGAGTGAGTGGAAGAAAAGTAAACGACAGAGGCATGAGCTCAGCTTCATGCTGATCAACGAGCATTCCACCATCCGTACTTCCCTGCTCCTATAGCTACCCTCGAAACTGCCCTCAGATACCAATAGGCTGAGCCAATCAAGCGATTCTCTTTATCATGTCTGAATTTCACAAAATTGTATAGTCGACTATATCATTTCTGATTTTTTGGACTACCTACGTATTATAGTTTCTGGTTGATTGCGAACCTCATGATTTATAATCGAGTTCCTATTTCACTGCTATTCGTACTATTTGTATTTGTGCAAGTGTAAAGTAACACTGTATTTGTGCCGGTTTGGCTAGCTGTCGCGGGGCTGCGGTAAGGATATCTATCAGCAATAGTCTTTCTTCGATCGGAGCCAAGCCCCGGCTAAGAGTCCGATCCACTCAAAGCCGAATGGCAGCTCGCGTACTACGCTCTGTCTACCGCTCCAAGCTCTCCTGTTCCTCCAGCGATCAATACGGATATCGTTGATAAGCCACTGCTCAACGTGTGCACACGATCAGTAACCCCAGGAAAGCGTCCCCCCTCTGCACAAACTGTACTCATGTTACGCCACGAATCAGAGAGCTGCTAGCTAGTGCTGGTGCTGGTTGGCCATTGAGCGCACTCTTCTTTTCACGTCGTTGAAGAGCGCGAAGGGCACATGCCATTGCTAGTGGCCATGTCATGCCATGCAGTCATGCATGTCCAAAAACTCCCACTCTACGAGCAGATTTATAGGCCTCTAAATTTTCTTTTTCTTTCTTCGTCATCTACTATTGATCCACCGTCAACTTCCGGATAGTAGTTGTAAACCTCAAGGTGAAAGGTGCTGGTTCGCTTAGTGACTGATTGATATCGGCCTCTTGGCACCGGTGTAGCAGTCGAGCGAGTATGATGTGCTTCACACCCGGTCGTTGTAGCCACAGACCAGCGTCATCCCAGTGCTTTCGCAACGTATTGCCTTTTGATAGTGTCATTTCGTTTTCTCTCCCTTATAATCGTACCACACATTGTACTGAAGATGTCTTATCGTCTGGTGGCAGGTCTTCAGAGAAGCTGAGCGACCCCAGTTACGCATAAATGCAACGTACAAGTGCAATGTTACACTCGTGCACGCTAGGACACGGTACGAAGTCAGTTCGCATGAAGCATTAGGTCAAAATTGTGGTAATGGTATCCAGTGGCAAGGACGCTTACCTTCAGGCCAGGAAATTAAAGTGAAGACACCAGAGCATCCCATTGATCGACAGACGTAACGTGCTTCTATTTGAGAAAAGATCCTTCAACACTCATTTGCCTTCTTCATACCTGTGACTGTGGCCTCCATCCGCATTACTAAGGTCCTGCTTACTGCGGAAAGTATGACAAAAACGTCTAGCGTGTGTCCCGATACGCTCGGGTCGTAGTAGCAGCCATCCATGACACCCCAATGGGTTTTCTTCTTACCGCGTTTGAGCTCTCTTTATGTACTCTTCGCCGTTTCAAGTCCTCTTTCTCCCCAAATTGCCCGCGTTCACTCCTTCGTTCATTTCTCTACATACGTCACCATGCACATACAGGCCCGCATGATCTCATGCTATACACTATTGGCGTTTTCGACACAAGGGTCTACCAACCCCACAACCTCTCCGTGCTAGAGTCCTTGTTTTCCAGTCCTTTTCATCTTTCGGCCGTTCTCTCTACTTTCTTACAGTCATGTATTGCGCTACAGTATTACTGTCCCCAAGTTGTCATCAAAACGTAGTCTTTGGGTGATTGAAGAAGTCTTCTGTAAAGGGTGGAGTATAGCGAAGATGTCAGTCTGATAAAGGACGATTACCGAAAAAATTTGCAACACGCGGCGTAGTGATATGACTTTAAGTGTCAATTAGACATCGGCCTTTGCCTCATATGAGGTCAAGTTTGGCTTCATGTGAGGTCAGTTGACTACCAAGGAAATATGCTAATCATATGATACGTATTTTGAATACGCGAGCTGTTGTACGGGTACTTGGCCTTACCCTCTTCTATGATATGAAAATGAAAGGTTAGAAACTCCATTGCACTCAAACTGTATTTGCGCAAAAATTCCGCTGAGCTTTTCAGCAGCTCTACTCTGTCCGAATGGACTACTCCACGAGTTTCAAGTAGATACCGAAAACAGCAGAGGTGGAGGCCTCCTTGACCGACTAGTTTCTCCGCAAACGTTGATCTCACGTGAGGCAATTTCGCCTCATATGAGGTCAAATGTCCGAGAGAGACTAGTGTCTGTTGTCCCATCCGCCTCACATGCGGCGGAAATAAATGCAACTTTTTCTTGTACTTCCAACCATCCCTGAACTGCCATCTGGCACAGTTGCATTTGGTTCTCCGAGCAGAAGCCTGCCCAGGTCAAAGTTTCGAGGAACATTTACACAACGACTCAAGCTAAGCGTCTTTGCGCAATAAAGACCTTGTCCAAATCAAACTGTTTTTGATTATGAAGAAAATATTTCTGCGACTTTCTTCCTAGTGAGGCCCGGACTACAACTCGGAGTCCTTCTTTCTCGTCGACGTGTGCCACTTCTGGAGTTCTACTAAAGTTTGCGATACAGATATGCTCGAAGAACGACCCTGCTAATGGTGCGTTTCCGGAATAAGACAGAAGAAGTCTTGTAAGTTAAAACACTCCCGTGAAATTGTCAAGAAAACTACCCTCTTACTGTAAGCCTGAGTAACCCCGCCTCACTGAGTTTCACTATCTAGTGGTAAACATCATACAATATACTGTAGCAATGACAAAATGTAAAAAAACTAGAAGAAGTTGGGAGAGAAGTACAGTAAAAAATGGGGGAAATATTATCAGAGTGATTGAGTTAAAAATTATAGATAGGTGAGTATCAGATATACTGGATGGAAGCATATCACCAATATCAGAACTCTGAATTCGTGGTTTCTTCCATAGAATCACTCTCTTAGCGTCATATACATATATGTGTATATATATCGGTCAATGAGCCTGCTATAACTCTAGTCCACTTTAGGGGAAGACGACATTTTCGCAATCAATAAAGCCCTGTTGGGTCTTCACAAAGCTTCCACAGTCTTCCCCGGCGGGACTACTATTAAATTTGCCCTCGACTCGCGATTCCTTAAAATAACACGAGCTTCAATGCGCTCGTTGTTATAGTTAGAAAACTAGGTAGATGTGTACTGTAATATCTACAAGTTTCCAGGACAATACAACAGGTGTGTTGTATCGATAAGATCTGTGCATGAACGAAGAAATACATTAGGGCACTTCTTGGAAGAAGAGATGGCCTGCTACTAAAGCATCGTTTTTTTATATTTAAAAATCTTATCTGTGTGACGAGATCCAACCTTGCGGTGCAGTATTCTGACATGACAATAGCCCCCAACACATTCTTCAATTGTAAACCTCCGCACTTTGGTGTTTCAGCGTGGTGCGATTATCCTCAGAGCAGTGCTGTACAGGAATACCGGTGTGCTGGTCTCGCTGAGCTTTGATCGATCCTCAGCCACGCATCACGATGACGAAGATCTTTCATTTATCAGCACTATTGCTAAAGCTACCATAATCAGGTCTTAAAGGTGTTAACACAAGCGAGGCCAAAACGAGTCAGGCATCAAATAGCAACCATGGAAAAGCTGTTATGGCATAAAGCGGGGGTTTAGACCTTTATATAGTCGCGAAGATATAAAGTTGGTCCTTACAGACATATAGCCATTTGGCATTCCACCTCACAGAAGGGACTGGGAAAGGGTTCAAAAGCCAGATATTCTGAATTTGGAAGTGCGTTGAACAGCTTCCTCAAGTGGAGAGCTCAACCGAAAAGCCCCGGTAGTGAAGCGTCTAAATCTAGTATGAACTGGTAGGTAAACCTATCCCAAAGTTTCCAGTGGTGCTACAAAATATATCCATACACGTAGACGGTGCTTTGCTCGGTTCTCTGTAGTTATGGAGAGGATAGCAGCAAATGTAGCCAGGCGGTGTCGACGACAATTTCCCCGAAATATTTGGACTAGCTGACCAATTGAACTGGCACTTGCATAGGTCAAGGAGTCAATTGTCTACCCAAAAGAGCAACGATATGAGCACACCAAGATGTGCAGTGCGCGCCGCCGTCGTGACCGTATCTCCACTGTCGAGCTTTGGCGATAAAAAAAAAGTCGGTACGAATAATTACATCGTGTCCTAGACTTCAGATAATAGCCACGAATTGTATCGAATGATTTCGTATACGCTATAGTCTCGCCGCGTGTACATATTCCGAGAACGATGGCAGGTGTATCTTCCAAGTGACTAAAACAACTGTGGCGATTAATTGCAGCTATGGAAGCCCAGATTCTGGTACGCTTCCATGAGCCCAGCTTTAAAAAGGCTGCCATCCAGCTACATAACAGGTGCTTGGTTGCTGACCTGATACGACCAATATGTAAGCGGGACCATGCAGCAGATCGCGGTACTTTAGCCCACGTGTACCCCATTCTTCTCGAACCGTTGGGTCCTGAATGAAGAAATGATGCCGCTTTCTGGTGCCTGCAGCCCAATCGTCTACAACCGTCGGGTACCGGGCGAATCTGAATGTGGTCCGGCTGGTTGTTTCTGCAGAAGGGACCGCTGCCTGAAAGAGTTGAAGGAAGGAGCTCTCAATATAGTAACTTTTGCACGAATCGAATATAATACCGGTGGCGGCGCTGGTGGAAACATCAGTTTCTGGCGCCAATTGTGGATCATTGGCTACTGGCAAGTTCTCCAACATGACTGCAGCCGGTGTTTGTTTCCTCCACCCCTCGTGACCCCTTTTTTCGTGTCTCCTCGTGTCCTCAGTGTCAAAAGTATCCGCTCCGACTGGTTGGGACAAGTTTTGCGTTGTCTGCATACGAATAGATGATCAATACCCGGTTAAAGTGCCTTCCGATGAGCTTAGAGTCGTAGCAGATTTGTCGGGCTTGTCATTGGCAAAAAGGCTGGTGGACTGCGACCATGGTCAACCTTGACAAGTCCTCGTAGGCTGAAAGGAACTGCTGTTCAGACGCATGGTATTCGTCATGTTCTCCTAGCGAGATTTCCAAGCACGTAGAGTTGACACTACAAGTATAGGAGGGGCACGGATGCGAGTGAAACACATGGTAGGCTGCGTGGCTACTTTGGTCAGAAGACGGTCTCCTTTACTCTTGTACGGATCAATCAAGCAATCTAAACTAGTTCTCGAAACTCTCTTCCAGAGCGTCACGAGGCCTTGGCGGGACAAACGACTGTACCGCAGAACTTCCAAGTCACTGCTGATTGCCCAGAGTGCAGACTAATCTCTTGTAAAAGTACCGCGTGGGTTTTGTACGACTCCGAAATTTTGGACGTTAGCATACACATGGGCGCGTCTGCTACCGGTGCATAGCTTTCCGGTACAAGCACTTCAATTCTGGCCATATGGTGCGTGGGAAGGTTGCCAGGTCCGGTCCGTTTAGAGTCTGGTTCGGCTACTTATTCAATTTATTGATTTTGAGGTTGCATGGTCTTCCGTTTCGTTTTTAGCGTTAAGCTCTTCCTTAGTAGATATTTGTAATCGTTTTCCAATGTATTGCTATTTCTAAGTGCAGTACTATACATGTGGTGTAATTTTAGTCGGCCAGCACTGATCAGCAACGCCCACAATCGACTTAAGATATAGACTCGCGATATCCTTTGCTC
This sequence comes from Endocladia muricata, assembly GCA_032356245.1. Classification (NCBI taxonomy): domain Eukaryota; phylum Rhodophyta; class Florideophyceae; order Gigartinales; family Endocladiaceae; genus Endocladia; species Endocladia muricata. The sequence goes on along the minus strand of JAUKWC010028988.1, from coordinate 8,840 downwards.
TATTGCAAAAGTACTTCAAACAGAATATTCTCGACTACAGTCTTGTTTTCAGGCTACAAACTACACTTTTTAACATGGCTCCTGCTTCGCCTTTTCATTCATCCTCGTAAACAGCCGCAGTGCAACATCCCATCCACGTGGGCGCACAATCGGAACTTCCTAAAAAGCTGTGCTTTCCTTCCGTGTATGTCACTCCTACTCGCTTTGCGACTGGCGTCTCTACTGTCGTCCTCGCTGGTAGGCATCTGAGCGCGCGCTCTTTCCCACTATTGACGATGGCCTTTGATGTTGGCCATACTGATAGCCACACGAAGCTCCATAATGCTTTACTGTCAACCTTTACGCTTCGCCCGGCTGGTTCGCAGTCGTTCAACTCTTCGATTTTGTTTTTCGTGCATGTATGAATTCATATGCATTGACGAGGTTCGGAAAATAGTTCTTGGTTAACAGGTAGAGCTAACCACTTCACATACCAACTATACGATATTTTCTTTCCACCATTATCCTGTCGTTTACACCACTGTGCTGGTGCTCCACATCAGGCTTGGTGTAAACAGAGTCTTTTGTACTTTCGGGATTTACGCTAACCACTAACCATTGACCATCGTATCGGGTGCGCTCTGCCCTACAGCACTCTGCCAGTTTGCAGGTTATTGCCGTTGAACGGCTGGTCTTCCAAAATGCTGGGCATGGTTCGCTCTGCCAGATGACACTGTACAACTACCAAGTTACCCTCTCGCGCTACACAACGCTGTACTAACACAGCGTTTCGCGCATACTTTATCCGTGAAAGAGAGGAGGGCTCGAAATGGTTGAAAGCATCAATCTGATAGCCACTCAGGTAGATGCGCTTATTGAAAAGAGGCAGCATATATAAATCGCATTCCGCCAGAAATCACTTTGGGGAGAATGATTGCGGCTCACAAGTTCTGTTGTCCCTAAAATTCTTTTCCTACGCAAAAACTTCCCGATCCCGCCTCTTCTTTCCTTCGGACCCGAGATAGTCTACGTCATCGTTGCCGGCTTCGGAGCTGGAGGAATCTTTGCCTACCTGTTCCGTAGCCGTGGCAGTGCGTACTTCATTTACAGATACAGAAACTGCTGCGGTCGTTGGCTTTGGATATATGCGGCTGATTACACCGTTCTTTATTGCTGTTAATTCATACGCGTAGAATTTGAGAACCTGGAAAGTCCCCGGTAGATGCTTGGCATTGGCAGAAATGGCCAGAAAAGTCTCTACTGCATTGAGGGATTCTGTTCGAGCAGCTGCCTGCATATCGCCCTCAATTTTCGCCTCCTGGTACCACGAGTCTTGTAGAAGTAGCTACAAAGGAGGACTTCGTCGAATAAGTAAGATTATCGCTCTGAATACCGCTTCTCTCGCTCCAGGAACAATCGGTGAGTGCTCTGTCCGATGGGCGCGCGTGGCGCTTATAAGGCTGCACTCGTAAATGAAATTTATCACTACATCCTCCACAGTCACGTCGTTACGTCTTTGCACAGTGATCCGGCATATCTGGGCGTTTTGATCGGAATGGGACGGGGTATCGCGAGATTGTAAGATACAGTACTACTGTATATCCAATAAATAGTCCCGCTTGGAATTTTCCGGATACACTGCACCTGCAGTGTTTCCTAGAAGGTTGATCCAGGTTGGTGGTCTTATGTTACTGGTGTTTGTTGAACAGTTGGTGTCATACGGTGTCAACTGAACGATACACACTAGACAGATAAAACCACCCACCTGGTTCCAGACAATGGGAAAGTAGGTCGTCTACATTTATATGTTCTCAATCCAGTCCAAGTTCACATACTTTCTGGCAGATGGAGTACCTCAAAGGTAAGTGTCCTACATACTAAATCCAAATAGTCGCCTCATGTCCATTGGACGAGTAGTCTGTCCAAATTATGTCACTCGTATAATTCAGTTGTTTTTTTTCGAAAGTTGCGACATAATTACAGACATTTAGCTTCTTGTGATGCCAACTGTCCAGTAGATGCTAAGCGTTTGTAATTTTGAACACAAACACTGCCAACCAGAAGAAGTGGTCCGTTAATATTTCAGTACGAATGCTTATGTGTGCGAGACGCGACGGCTGCGGACACTGTTTCCAAAAAAAAGGCATTCGAGTGTCCCTACAGTGCATATAGTAGTACAATCAACGTAACTTTTCGAGAACCAAACTTTAGAACTTCGGGTCATACAGCGACCCCACAGTACCAGACCGCAGTTCCACTTCGGAACTTTGTGGTCGCATTTTGTATTGCGAAGTAAGCCAGAACTACATCAGTCATGTCTGACTTGTCGCATAGCGGGCCTGGACGAAAAGGGTTTGACGTCGCCTCAATAAGACTCCGAACACTCGCTCTGCAGCTTTACGGGCTGTGTCTTTGATGGTACATCTCGAAGTTTAAACTGCTACCACACGGTGAGGGTCTGCCAGCACGGCAAATACGTCATTGTGTGACAGGATTAACCACGTAATTCTGCGGAATGCTGGATCACGGTCGGTGCGGGAAACGAGCTAATCATACGTCTGCGTGGGAAGCGCGCGCGCCCAGGTACTGGGTAGACGTAAACAGTGGAGTACTCATATTGTAGCCGCGTGAGGGTTTCGGTTTAGTTCTTACGTGGCCCGCTGCACTATAAGTTAATTTCAATTGTACCTATGTTAGAATCAGACGGTACGTCTAGTTCGCGATAGGTTACAATTCTCATCTGTACGCTTCAAGTAATATTGTGTCGTGGGGCATATTCCACAAGAAACCATGTGCGCGCTACCTACATAAGAAACTCCTCATCGCAAGGGCGGTCGTTCGAGACGAGGAGGTCCTAGGAGTGCTAGGGTGCCCGTGTCTTTACCAGCGCGCGTGGAGCGAATATAGCGAGTACGGCGAAAGGGGCACTGCGGGGAATTGAGTGTTAGTAGAATAACGATAAGGAACAAGTCTCTCTCTTCGTTGCCGCGGGAGGACGCAAAAGCCTTGTTGCTTGGTGAACAGCTTTCCTTCTAGAAACTTGGACCCGAATAGATAGACATGAAAAACTTGAAGCAGGGATACCTGCCATAGGCGAGTAAATACAGCCACAACATCTTGAAGCCATCGCCTACAGTCTCAGCTCTTCGTAGTGACCATGCCCCTTTTTGTTTTTGTTAACAAGCTGTAAGGCATTCATGATACTGATGTCATTCCTTGTAACTGATGCACTGATACACACATGTCGTATGCGTCTGTAGTCATCACAGACAACCTCGATACAGTTCAACGCCTTCTTCTTCTCGTGCTTTTATCACCTCTGCTAAGTTCCTGAGCATGCCTGTAACTCCCAGCTGGCGCAATGAACTGCATCGATTGCTCCTCGGAACCACATCGCAGAATACTCCTCATAAATGTAAGTGCGCTTCTCAGTCGTTGGTAGTCATAGATAAATCTCGCCCGAACCCCTTTCGACGACAGTGTAGAATTGTTTTATATTCTCAATCGAGGTTAGTTCCGCGGTTCTTTAGATTGGAACCTCGCTAGTCGTGCTACTCCCATTTTTCAAAAATTGTGTAGTAGCTATAATCTTATGTTCAGTGAAAGCCTCAATCTTGCAAAGCACGCCCCACGTATGAGCAAATCGCGAGCCCATTTTCGCGTTACTCTGGCCAATGCGCTCGCTGTAATCCAGCAATATCTGATGTGCTTTGCGAAATCCTTTCGCAGTAAGAGTCAACAGATAATCGTTGCGCCACGAAAACCAGTCAACAAATGGTTGATTCTCGTAGAATTTAAGTCGTCAACTGCAATTCTCCTTATTTGCAACACAACAGCCATTACCAGCAAAATGACCCCTCTTTGCAAGCTAACAACGCAGAAAATTTTATCCTGCACAATCAGGTGTGTTTTCAAGTAGTTCGCAAGCACTTTCCATCCCCTCCTATCCCCAAACCCTAATCCCCTAATCCTTTAGAAAACCTCTATTTTCCCAATCCCTATTCCCCGAACCCCCGAACCCTAATCTATTGACCTCAAATACAGGGTTCACATTCCAAAAACAGGGTTCATTTTGCACAATAATGTACCATGACCATATGGTGAATGAGGTTGTGGTGCTGGGCTGCGGTCAAGTTCAGAATGTTCTAGTTCTGTTTTTGCCTTTCATTGCCAAAATGGAAGACCAAACAAACAACTGAACACCTTTGCACAGACCGAATTCTACTACCAGTTTGTCTTTAATAGCGGGATTCGTGTTGCACTAGCCACTTGTTCCTTTCGAAAAAGCCTTTTTTTTTATCGAAGCTAACGTTTCCCTACATTCTGTGTTGAGCAACCAAGCGTGTGTTCGAATTCTACCGTATTTTTACAAATTCCACTTGCTGGTACGTACCCCGTGCTCTCTGAATGCTGCGCAGGCATCGGCAAGACGGGAAATTTTGGCACGGTTTTGGCTGTGAGAAGGCTCGTGCTGTCGCAAACAAGAGAGTACAAATAGGCAGTCGTAATGCGGCGTATCACAGGCAAAAGAGTTGTGAAATGTGCCGTGCGATGCTGTACTGTTCGGATTGCGAGACTAAATACCTCTGCTCGTGAAACTTCACGTTGTTGCATATCATAAATCTACATACCCGACTGCACTGGTGGGTGCAGATGTATACGAGCTTCCCGTGAGCCAATCAGGCTGTAGTCCGGTGTATATGTTACTTTCAGAGAATTTTCCACACCACATCTGCTCACCCCTGACTACGTGCAGTATTTCTAGTTTGGTGTTCTTTGGTTCTGCATATTATTCTGTTACGCGAAAAACTTATTCTTTACTTTCTTCACAAAACTCATCACAACAGAGCTTGCTATCAGTTGGAATGGTCATAGGCAGTCGCAGGACCGCCATGGACATCCAACACCAACACAAATTCGTACTATGTGACCGGAATACTGCGTTTGCGCGCATTTGTGTTACTTTCTTCTCACACCAGAGGTCATTAGGGTGACCCATGACCAGTTAGAAATACTGTTTGGATTTGACATTCATTGCTGATTTCGAGACAAGACAGTGAGCATCTGTCGAGAAGTAGCATCAACACGCAGTTTTTTCTAGGCGTTCGAAGGAACATCTTAACTCGGAACCAACCCTTTTTTTCGATTCTTTATATTACAAGCGGTCGATTTCTAGCTAGCCCCAACTCTAAACGTGTATTGTCGAAAACATCCAAAAGCACATGCGATACACGCTTTTTCCATGGAGGCCTATTACATTTGTCCATTTCTGCTTTCATGCGCAAAGAATAAAATGGGCGAAAGCAACGAAAACGTTCTCTGATCACGTTCCTTCACGTCGACCAGAATCATCGATCTTCCATTCTTTTTAAACTTCGTACTTTTACATGTGCCATCGACTCATTTTCAGTTCTGACGCACTTGTAAGAGAAACAACCCTTTCGCTGAGTTTGAACGAAAGGTTGACTTGTTTTATCTGCTGAAGACGAGGCAGACATAACGAGACACCATCTGACAGAGGCTCAACGGGCAGGGCTCAAACTCGATAGCATGAACTGGCAGTACTACTTCCGAGGTGCCGAAACTCGTGCGAAGTGAGGTCCCCCGTAAGAAAGAAGAGGAGGGAAATTCGATGAAGATGGGGCCATCGAAGGGTGTGCAGATAGTCCGCAGAGTGCATATCAATATTTTTCGTTCTATTTTCCAATCAGAAGGACGAGCTGGCAAGTAGGAGAAAGCCTTGTAAAACCTGCGTCGTACTCAGATTGTAGCCAATATGAGCATTGGGACCTGTGCTGAGCATGCTCGAGGGAGAGAAATGAAACTCAAGGTATGCTGACCTGCTCACTGTGGTAGAATTGTCTCCCATCTCAGTTTGAGCCACAACCAGACGACACACTTTTGCTAATAAAACTGTCAGGACTATCAGAATGATTTACTTTCCTCATGGGCAACCGTCTTGTCTGTGAAGGATTGCTGTCGAGGGCTGTTGTTAAAATTTCCGATGGGCAGGGGACGGGCGGGGCAGCTAGGCAATGTAAAATTAAATCTGGAATTGGTTCCCACTATTCACGCCAACCTCTTCGCGGATGAGGTAGTGTCTATTTGGAGTTGTTCAAAGCAAGAAGGGAATGACGGCAGTCAATCGCTCTGGCTCAACTGTTGGAGTTCTTAAATTGATGCATTGTCTAATTGAGCAACAATGCATTTTCATCAAGTAACACCAGATTCTCATCTGCGATTGTTCGAGCAGCGCAGTTAGGGGCTCCCGCTGTACACTTGATACAGTACAACGCCTGTCGGGGATTGCCCCTGTGATAGGACGCTCCCTAGACAGGTTGGCATGGGAAAAAAAAGGTTTTGTTTATCGAGTAGAGAAAGTGCAGGCCAAAAATTAGTTTGCCCTTTCATTATTCGAACTTTTGTTGAAGTGGTAGTTTCGCTGCCTTTCGCACCTGTTCTGCATCTCTCCATGTCAATAGAAAAGGTGCTTTTCGGGATATTTTGAATGGCTTCGTCGACAGGTCAGAGAACGTTGTAAGAATTGATCTGGAAATTTAGCTTGTCACAGCGTTTAGTTCTGAACGGATCAGTTCCAACCGGTTTCAGGTCATTTGTACAAACCTAAGATTTTCAACAATGCACTTCCTGCCATAATTCAATGAATTTGGGCAGGGGATTCGACCTGCTCCTCAATAGTTTATTTCAACGACAAGTTATTCGATTGTTCTAGAGAGTGCACCCAGCAGCGTACATGGGAGTCTCTCCTACGATGGATTGTCAGGTGCGTGGATCAATTTGGCGCACTGAGTAGGTTGCTCTGAAAACACCGATGGAGACAAATATGATTTTACCACACCGACGTGCAGTATACCATAGGGGCCTGATAATGAGTGGAGCGAGTATTCTTGAAAGGACAGATTGGTAAACAATATTAAATCTATCTAAATATTGTATTTGTTCTACTGTTATTGGTTCAATTATGAAAGAAAAACAATACTGTACCACTAAATCTTCTTTTTGAGTCTTGAAGATGGCTCCTACAGTATGACGAATACACGTTGGTGATATTCGGCGCAAAATTGGACCGTCTAAATTTCGTTCTGAAATTACGATCTGAAAAAGCCGTCAGCGGTCGATCGAATTTGAAGCACTTCACAATTTCCATTACATGTATGTGCTCGGAGGTGGCCATTTTTCGAAGGGGTTTGGCCCGAAATCGACTGGAGCACGCGACAGTGTACAGTTACAATCTTGTCTTGTGTGCATCACGCGATGTCAACCTAGCGCTTTATCCCTGACCTGCGTAGTTACATTGGATCCCTTTCCATGTACAAAACCCCCCGAGAATCAGCCTGGTAACCGTCTTCTCTATGGCGATATAAACCATGACAATAGAAACAGGCGGAACCGAGTAATTGTGCAATGTCGGTCGCGCTTCGCAATGTACAACGGAAACTATTTGTTGACAGGAAGCTGCTCCAAAGGCAGGTATGTCCATGGAGCAATTACGTAGCAGCACGTGAACAAGGAGGGCGGACTCTCTCTCTCTTTGTGATTATACTGACGTCTCTGACTCATGTGCAATCGATGATCGGGGCGCTCTCACTTTTTCGCATGGAACAGGCTCAGTTTGCCAAGGATAAATTTGAAGCTGGAAAATACCGCGACCATGATGCCACGATAACACTGACAAACAATCGTCACATGACCTTACTAAATGCTCGCTACGCACTGTTGAGAAAACCGACCGATGTTCTCAGCTTCAGGCTAGCGGACGATAGTCCGCGCAACAAGACCCGCAAGAATCGCAAATTGCTAAGTTTTGTGGAAGAAGTCGAGCGTCTGCAGAATGCGCCATACCTCGACCCAGACACTGGGCGGATCATCACGCCTGATATGCTCAACGATCCCAACACTAGATTCACTGTGCCTTTGGTCCCCCTTGATTTGGGGCAAATTTTCATGTCAGTCGAGTACTGCCAACGCCTGGCTCGACAACGTGGTGTTACGCGACATGACTACTTGGTACTGGCGATGGTGCATGGCCTGGCACATCTCGTAGGCCACGTGCATAAAAACCCGCGTACGTATGCAGCCATGCGACGAGCAGAGGTCGAGGTAATGACCGCTCTTTCGGAAGAGTTTGGCACCACCCAATGTGCGAATGCTGGTGACAAGCGCATCACTGAAGGCTCTGGAAAGCCCCCTACGCCTCTCTCTTACTTACCATGAGTCGCCGAACAAATTATCGATGGTCTTGCGCTCATTGAAGCAAAAAGCGGATGTTGAGCTGGTCGAAATCAAACACAAAATCTCCTTCTCCAAGCGACATGGTCGTATGGGCATCGTTGGAAAAGCGCGCCTCTGGCACCGTAAGACGGCCCTGCATTTCTAGGGCCACCCTGCGCTCTAATGGGAATTTCTGCTTGATCGAAAGTCCTGCGTGCGGCCTGTCGTACGGAACAATGGCGCCAAAGGGGCGGACTTTGAGAGAGAAGAGTGACTTGCGCGTCTGGATATCAAAAGCTGCGCGGACATCGAGCTTTGTGCGCTTGTCGAGGTCGAAGCGCTTGGTGAAGGAGATTTGATTGTCGAAAAACTCAAGGCGCCCGCCGACAAAGCGGTCCTTCCAAGACCATTTGAAGCCAATGTTTTGGGCCTTGACATCAAAGTCGGTGCCAAGGGTGAGGCGGGTTATGCCGAGCGGGTAAAAGCGCTTGCGAAGCTTGATCTTCAGAGTGGGGTTGAGATGCCAGACCAGATTCTTTCCATTAGAAACAATGTGAATTTCGTTTTGCGGTTAGCGTTCGCCAGAGGTGGGGGGGGGGGGGGGGGGGGGGGGGGGGGGGGGGGGGGGG
>JAUKWC010028877.1:0-18080 GCA_032356245.1 Endocladia muricata | reverse complement strand
CCCTTTCGTTTCTCGAGCCTAAACTGCAACACCTCACTCATGCTCCCCTCTCCTGGGCCCTCCTACACGCGCCTGCACGACCAACCATGCTCCTCATGTATGCACGTGGAGCACCACATCGGCACTACTCTCCCTTGACCTCCGCGCTTGCACGCCACTTGCATACTTCAAACACACGGCCACCCTTCGCCGCTCGCTCTGGACCCTTCACTAATGCCATCTGCCGCCATTCAACCCGCTTCAAGAGGCGTTCTGAGGTGCTCCTCCCGCCTCCCACTTGCCCTTCCGTCAAGGCCCGAAATCCAAGCGCTCGCTTACAGTCCGATCGGACCACTATATCAACCACACCAAATCAGAATCGCCGTCGCTGGGCACCTATCCACTCGTGACACGCGTCCCCTACCTTAGGATTGGGAGAAGCCTGGGAAGGGTGTACATTCACCCCTTCCCGTCCGCCATGAGTGCCTCTCTTCCGCTCCTAGCTGGGCGGTTGTACTTGCACTTGTGCTGAGAAGTCACGGCAGTCTGGAGCTACGAAAGGCGTCCACAAGGCCAGCCCCACATGACATGAACACCTGCTGTCAGCGCGCCGGCGCCACATTCTGCAGGACGCATGCGAGGCTCGGCCGTGACAAAGCCAATCTCTCGCTACTGCGCTCAGCAACTGCCTCTGCCTCGCCTGTGCCGCTTCGAGTTGCCCCCACTTATCGCAAACACACCCACACTTGCGTGTTGCAATTAGCCCCTCTACATCTATTTTACCGCCAGTGAGCAACTGAGAGCGCTAAGCTGATAAACATGGTGGGCACAGGGGGCCGTGAATGGTCGTGCGCGGACAGTAGCTGGACGGGGAAACTGTGGAAGACGAGCGGACGGGATGGGGTCGCAAGCCGTGACTCCCTAGGACGACATGTGGGCACGGAATTTTTTTCGTGCGTACGAAAGTGAGTAGGAATCAAACGGGCGGTTGCGCTCCTTTACTGCTTATCGTACTTTGATGGTGCGGCGTTCAGCCACGCCCCAGGTTTCGTGTTTTGTACTTGCGCTCTAGGTGCGCATAAAAATACCGAAGTGCTTTTGTGGGGGTCGGTACGTCTTCTCGACTCACTCGTGTACAGTCTTTGGGTGTGGTGCACAGACATGCCAGTGCAATGCTGCACGCGGGCAACATGTAACATTCATACCGTACAGTCATGTGCACGCTTTAGTATCTGTTCACCAGCAATGCAGATCGGATTTTCCATTATTTTTTGGGGGGTGGAGAAGAATCGCAAAGGAACTAGGCCCATGAACGGCTGAAAGGGACGTCTGCTTCATCCTTTTAATATCTGCGCCAAATTTGATCTCACATGAGGCGGTTTGGCCTCATATGAGGTCATATGCCCAATAGAAACGGCTGGCGATTGTACGAGGCGCCTCATATAAGGCGGATATGAGGAGGATTGGCATTTTAGGTTAAACAACGAATCAATTTCTTCGACATCTAAATCATTCGTTACTTCTTGACCTTCTCTGTTCTCTGTTAGGGCAGGGCTGAAGTTTTAAAACTTTCTGGAAACTAGGTCGTGCTGAGCCGATTCTAAGCTCTCAAAGGCCTACTCTTATGCTTCAAAATTAAAAAGTACAAGCGCTAATCATACAGGTATGCCAACTTCGCCCTATCACAATACCGAAGCATACCACACGCAGAACTACGAATACTTTAAGCTTTCTTTTTGGGCCTCAATCGTGACGACGGAGTAGCAATTGTGTTCGACCAATTGATGCACCGTGTTTCTTCTTTGACCAGCTTTTTTTTCGCAGAATCACTGTGCGGAGGTCTGTCCCTACGAACATTTCCACCTGGAGAACCTGGTACAAACCTAATTTGTACGTGACCAAAGTTGACTGTGTTTTGGGACTGAACTTCGAAATCGGGACCCTACCTATGGTCTGTCCCAAACCTTCACCCATGTACACGAGTGGGTTGGTGCAGATCTCATTCTAGGAGCTCAGGAACCTATTCTTCCAAGTTTAGTACACATTTTATTGGCACCAACCCAAACATCACCAGTTGTAGAGTCTATTGGGTATTGCATTTTGCTTCATGTAAGGTCAAGCTTGGCCTCATATGAGGCCAACTGACCACCGAGAAAGTATATTAATTATATAATACGTATGATGAATATGCTAGATGTTGGGACGTGTAATTTGTTTCACCCCCTTCTATGATATCAAAACAAAGGGCAGAGTGCTCCGTTCACCAAAACCCTGACTGCGTAAAAGGTTCGTAGGTGACAAGAATAGTGAAAGTGAACGCTTCCTTGACCATTTAAGATCTTTGCGAATTTTGACTCCATACGAGGCAACTTGGCCTCACATGAGGCCAGCTGACCGGCGAGGAAATATATAAATCATATAATACGAATGGTGAAAACGCCAGTTTCTATAGTTGTTATTGTTCTCGCCCCCTTCTGTGATATCAAAATGGAAGGTTGCGAACCCCGTTGTACCCGAACTCTGACAGCGCAAACGGTCCGCTGAGATTTTTCTACAGTTCCTCTCTATCCAGAAGGATTACTTGGCATGCGTCAGGTAGGTATCAAAAACAGCGAATTTGAACGTCTCCCTTGACCTCAAATATCTGCACGAAATTTGACCTCATATGAGATAAAATATCGGATAAGTACTAGCCGCGCTACGCAGGCAGGAGCCGGCGGGGGCCTGGTAACTGAAGCTGTTTCTACTTCGTGTTGGCCGTCCAAAAGGGGAGCGGATTCGTCAGAGCGTGACTTTCATCAACTGCGCGTCACGTCGCTCTCTCGACATGCAGGGAGGCGATCGTCGAAGAGTCAGGTTTGCCCTATCTCTTCGGAAAGAAAGCCCACGCTGTTTACTGTATCTCGCCACATGTGCATTTCTCACAAACTCGTTTCCTCCGTACTACTGTACAGGCAGTGATAGTCGCTCTGCCGCGCAGGGGCGTTGCTGCATGTGATTCGTACGTCCTTTCAGCTAACGAGCTTTGCAGCAGTGCAAACTCACGAATAATGCGCATACGACCTACGCGCGAGCAAATAGTTTAGAATGATGCTTAGATGATCCATAATTTGATTCGAAATGGCTCGTCAAATTTACTACCACATCCATTCACACAGCCGAACTATTTTCGAGTCGAAGGTTTTCGGAAGCTGTGTTTCGTGCGATGGTAATTATTGGGAATTAGAAATCGGCTGCTCCTGCCCATCTGAGCCGATATTTTATCCAAATCGTTGTCCACGGGATGTATTGGGTATGTCCAGCTTTGGGCACAGTTCGACATCAGTGAGTAGTGCTGGTTGCTGTTTGGATCTTTCATCTGCCCAAAAAATGTATCGACAGACATAAGGAACTACCATTTCGTCTGTTGTATTAAAACATCCGTACCCAATCCATTCGCTACACTGGTCGCCCTTCAGACAGGGATGGAGTTAGCTGAATAGATAGGCTGCGCTGGGTCTGCCCGGATAGGCGCAGTTCCTGAGAGATGGAGCGGTCGGACCTCTGGCAGCTGTGGCAACCATCATGTATGCACGAGAGGGCCAGGTGGTACCAGTTTGCATCAGTGCTGCGTGTGCAAGATCGCTTCGTAAGAAAAGTAGATTAGCCAATCTCTGAGCGTTGGAGAGGCAAAAGCCAGTCAGGTTTCTGTCTACTCCACGGATTATCTCTTACAGAACCATTCGGTGGTTCGCGGAAGGTAGATTAGCTGGTACAGTAACGAGTGAGACAGTTTCCATGGTTTGGGGACGGTAGAAAGATTCTTCTGCATACCTTCTTGTCATCAGAGCGAAATATCAGAGCTTCCCTCACTCTCCACGACTGAAAAGTGAGTCTTTGAGCGCGTCAAATTCTTCCAGTATGGTAAGGACATCGTAAGAGGTGTAAAGCCAAGCTTGGGTGAACATCTCAAACAACTTTGAGTGTTTGCAGGATATCTCGAGTGCAGGATCTGATTAGCGTTGCTGTGAATGGTACACTGTAACTGAGGTTAGGCTCGAACCAGACAAAGGATGATTTAATGACATTTGATGAAAACTGTAGCAGGAGTATTCGCAAAGAGTGTATATGTTCGATCTACCGAAGCCCAACAGAGCCGGGCATCTCACCGGTACAAGAACCTAGCGAACCATAAAGAGGTATGTAGCTATCATAGACGCGTCAGCATTGTGCCATAATAGATAGGAGTGACCTACGCACAACCGTCCGTATTGGGAAAAGAGTGATGTTTGCGGCATCATTCATCAGCGAACAAAAGCAAACATTTTTTCTCTTGAGCGTGGCCGTGGTCAAGCATCTTAGACGTACGACGGGTTTTTGGCATCGGCGAAGACCTGGTACACACCTCACCGCAGCGCAGGAAGATCAATATAAAAGTTACGCAAGCTGGTTAAGCGCATGTTTTTTTCTTGAACCGTAGAAGTTAGGGATCACGCATTCGGGAATCAAACAAACTTGCGGAGCCAAAAAGATCGAATACTTCGTCGCTAAATAGAAACCGCAATAAGAGCTTGAGAGGCTCAAAGAGTGAACCGACCGCCGTCAGTGATTCCGACAGAATTGTACTAAAGGTCAATTTTGCTCTGTTCGACTCCTGTCCGTATTTACGCAGAGGACAGGATCAGATTCTGTCCGACTTGGGCTATCAGCAACCCAAGAAAATTGGCAATGTTAAGCACAGCCTGCTGATCGATCACTACGAAGCCATGGAATTGAAGGGTGACACCTATCTCTGGTGCGGTGAGGCCGGCTGAAATCCGCCAAAGGAAACTCGTTAACCTAGTCCACACCGAAGAAAAGTGTATCGTGTCACCGACGACGGCATTCGAAAAGCGCCCTTGGATACCAGTTGAGGAAAGTAGCAGATCCGATGAGTATGGACTACTGCAGTCAGCTCAGAACTGCGGGGGATGTCAAATAGATTGCTGGAACTGACATGAAGCAGCCCGACCAATAATTGATTGCGATAGAGTAGAAAGTGCAGCAAGCTTTCGACAGCTCTGTGGAGATGTCTATGGATACGTGTACGACTCGCCGAGCAGAACAGCTAGAAACCGGAGACGGACCATCTGGCGTTTCAGGTATTAAATAAATGATTCGCAGTAGCGTTTGGAACATCCAGGCAAATGATAATCTCGGTGATAACCAACTGACTCTGAACGTAGATCTCAATTGAACTAAAGACAGAGCTTTTGCGGATGAGGGTCGCCGTATGAAGTCCGTAACTTACGAGATTATTCAAAGACGTCAATGATGATTTGAAAGTGAGCAGTCCACTGTTGTAGCGAGATTAGAAAGGTATAAGCATGAGAAGTGTCCCTAACCAAAACACTCCGGTTTGAGTCACGACTAGATGCATCGAGGTGAGCCGTTGTTACTCAACGATACTTTAGTTTCACGGGAGTATCTTGGTACTTCGCCCACAACGCTGACACGAACGACGTCGAACGGGACGCGCGGGTGTTAGGTAACGCTCTGACTTCGTAGTGCATTCCTCCGCCTGCCAAGGAGGTGGAAGATGCTAGCCTTGTTGTCAATAGATTTATGTGCCTACTAAGACGCGAAGGCACGATGGGTTTTCTCGAGTACTTTGGATAGGTGAAGCAAACGTTGAAGAAGTTTTCGGCCGCAGTAAGGGTGCGAATCTCATGTAGCAACGTTGAGGTGTCAAGGCAAAGAAGAATTTGCTAAGGTATGACGACTTATTCCAAGATGGTGCCCCCGATATTCGGCCGCCATAGAGATCCGCTGATCACGAAATTGAAGTCGAGGGGAGTGCGACTCTTCCATTCGTACCCTTATATCAGCTGTTTATATCTCAGTTTAGAGATTCAAAAGCTCATGCGGAGAAGTTGCTGATAAAAGGGTACATTAGACGACGCAAATCGTACTACGGGACCTAGTCACTTTTTGTCAAGGATATGGACAAAGGTTGTGTTTCCGGGAACAAAGGCAGATTTCCGCCGCGGGCTGTAGCCTAGTAGACCCTACATCCGTGCCATCTGTTTTAGATGGCCACAAAATGGTGACTTCCGTGACATTCGAGAAAGCGGAAATCGTCCAGGACAGCGGGTTTTGCGAAGACGCCGACTTCCAATAACAGTTATCATAAACTGCCACGATCGGTGCGTGTTCGCATCCAGTGCTCGCAGTTATGTTTCTCGTGAAGCAACCAGCTTGTACTTTGAGTCGTGCAGTACAACGCAGTCAGCATCTCACCTGATGGACCTGGATGGCGCGAGATGACCTATAGCCTACGATAGGCGGATATGTCTATCTGCGACCCTCCGTCATTCCAGTTGAACTACAAGGGATTACACGCCACTACTGTGACAATTACTATGCGTATAATGTACGAACCACGCCTCGAGGAAACTGATCCTTATTTGTCGTTATGTTCAGTTGCAGTGGCTTCCCCAAAGACGTGCCGACATTATATCGCAAGCTACGACGAGAGAAGCTCCGCTCTCATCTCTATGAGGACAACTTATCCATACTCGAACGGACACGAGGTCAACATTGTGACCCGCGTAAGAAGCAGCAAGTTGCATGGGTGCTGGCAGACAGCATTAACATAGGTCCTATCCGAAATAGTAGGTTCAAAGATATCGCGATGCTGAAACATAGTGTTTCGGTCCCCCAATATGCGGTCGTGTAGCCAAGCCTGGTCTGTGCGTCGTCCCGTCACAACTCAACGGAAGGTGCACGAATTCATGTTCTGGTTTCGCTGTTTACGTCGAAGGAATGACAAGCAGAGAGGAATGCTGAGACCAACGGTCAAATTGGTATCTTTGAACATGGATCCACATTCTTCCCGTGCTGTATGGACACATAAACTTGGAAGAGTAACTAGAGACCTCATGCCGACAGTTTACTCCGAGTTGCCAGTAGCTCTTCTACCGCTCATCACTACAGGACGGGAGTCGCAGCCTTCTTAACTGAGCCGATCTTACAGATATGAAAAGAGACTTAGAAATGACGAGAAGTGGGCGACGACGTCATGAAGGAGTTCTGAATGTATGTTTCGTAGCATTCAGAAGGAAGTAAGTTTTATGAGTTGGGTGGTGTCACTAGTGATAGCGGTAGGGATTTGCTCTTCTGGCAGTATAGGAGCAGATGCTTGTCGTGCTTTTGGTTCAATATGGCATGTACATTTGCTCATCTGTTTGCGTCTCAGTATACCCCAGCCTGCATCATCCCGGACATCACTTCAGCCCAGATATACATCACCTACTAAGCCTCTTATTTCTGTTACAGTGTCAATACCTTCGGACATGTTTCTACATAACCACTGCGGCGGCTGAACCGCAGCCTTTTCAGGCGATCATCTGGTAGCCTGCTCGCAGAGGCTAGTTTTAGCGCTCGCATGTACTGTTGATGACTGGATTACAGAACGCTACTCAGTTCCAACTTCGTACAGCTTTCTAATTCCTCTGATTTCTTGTAGGAACAGTACTTATATCCTCAGAGTCATCGAAGTGGAACCCCATATCTCCAGAACCGATCTCGTCTGCCATACCACTCCTGTCTACGTCCAATTCTGTGAAAGCAGCTGGGTCAGCGGCGTCCGCACCGTTGGAGTCTTCAGCACTTATACTATTCGTGAAACAAGTGGGGGCCATGACGCTACGTGCGAACTCCAGAGGATTTATCAATACGTAGAATACCAGGTGCGGCACATCATTCTGTTCTGGAGTAAAGTGCAAATGGTACCACGCCGTAGCCTTGGACTTTATGCGGTCTCCGTCTCTGGACCCAGCGAACGTACGATGCTCTTATACAAAGAACACAGAACCGGGCGGTACTGCAATTTTCTGCATCTCGAACAAAGCCTTCGCTTCCACCCACTTGGCATCGTCTCTGTAACAGAGTACGTGCGAGCATTTGCACGTCCGCCAACAGAAGCCCACCGCCCTGCTGAAGACGGAAAAGAAGGCCAGCGTTCTCGCTATGAATGCCTCGTCGAAGCCATCGTACGTCGCTTCCCTTGTCTAGACGTTTCCAGTCAGAAAAGACCGACCCCCGGTCATAATCGCGAACAGCTTTATGGGAGAAACCTCTCTCATACCAACATATGCGGCAAGCTGAACCACCCACGTGTCCGAACAATCATGTCTTCGGAAATGCCGCATTCAGTCCACTTTCGAACCGCTAACCTTCCCCAAGCTGGCCCTGCGTAGCGGAGTAGCAGATTTTTCCAAGCTTCTGGCTTATGTGAGCGTATGCGGATATGGATATGGTCGTCCACTAGGTGCAGTAAGAGGTCCATGAATACGTGTGGGCTACTAAACATTCCGCAGTTTCAGATATAGCACTACTTGACCCGGACTTTCACCAACTGGAAGTCTGGGTTTATTAACATGAGACTTGGACTGACATCAAAAGGACGGTTAGGTATACTATTAGTATACCCGGACTTCTGGCAAGTGAACGTTTGAGTTTAGCAATGCTAAACTTGCAGATCCACCTAGCATGATTCCAGGTCTAGTAGACAATGCCGATATACTATAGCCTGTGGAAGCCCCGGTGCAGTTATAATACCTGGCTTGTTGCAACGCGTGATAATCCATTCCTAGTTGTACTGCGCTAGAGCTGAGCTATTTGCAATGCCGAACGCAGTACTGCTGCACATCGAGAGTGGCGAATCTGGACCAAGCGTCCATTCCATGTGATGGACCTCCGGTCCATCTTCGCTAAAATTCCGTACTCCAATATATGCGCTATTTCTCGGGTATCTGAACGTACCTATGTCACTTTTGTCACGCTGGAGTACCATCTCCAGTCTGCTCCCAACTCTCCCTATTCGCTTGAATAATACTTTGGACACCCCATTCCACCATCCTTTTCTTGCCACTTACAGACCACCTCACGCATCTCGCTTATCCTCCGTTCCATGGTTCGCCAATATAACCCACCATCGACCTCTCTTCGCTACCCTGTCCTCCTGCAACAGCTCGCAGTTCCGACATCGCGTTGCGCACCGCATTTATTGCCACTATTCATCGCCGCCACACATTCCGCCGAGCTTCCATCCCTATTTCAAACACCATATCTCAACATCATCCCCGCCCCCTCATCTTCTCCACCTGAAACGACTCGCACCGTCCGCATCATATCGTGCACCCCATTTCTTGCAATTCTTTAACAAAGCCACATATCCCCCCAAGCTTTCGTTCCAGTTTGACTCGCCACATCCCACCATTAACCCCCCTCCGTCACCCTTACCACATTGAACGTGCCGCCCTTCCAATATTACTTTGTACATCCGCTGTTGCGCCACTCTGCAGCCCCAAAAAGCGTCCCAAACAGCCTCCGTTGTGGGTCGGATCGTCATACCACACCATCGCCCCCTCTCCCTCGCCCTCACCATCCGAAACAGCGGACATCTCCCGCAGCGCGTCGTACATCCTATGTCTTGACGCTTTCGAACCCCATGACGTAGTCCACCTAGCCTCCTTTCCAGATCGGGTAACGACACCTCAACATGACCCCTACGCCTTCATCCTCACGTCTTTGGACTGCCGGCAATCGCCACCTCACACCGCGCACCCAGTATCTTTTCACTCTTCAACCACACCGTGCGTCCCGCCGAGCCCCAGTTTGGATCCTGTTCTCGCACGTGACTAGAGAGATTGCGAGTTTGGCCCAAACTCTTCACTGCCGTGCAAATGACAAATCAAAGTCATGATGCCGACCTGATCATGCCGTCAAATCGGGTCCACAGGTGGTTTGTGCATTTCAATAGTTCGCCGCCGCGGGTCGAAATTACTGTAGAGCGCGCGAAAGGTTGAAAATCTGTCAACCGCTAGTACTACAGTATCACTGCATTCGGATCGCCTCTTCTCATCGTATAGTAGTCCCCGTCAGCAAATCCGTGATATTATCTTGGCCGCGTAGCTAATGGCGTGCGTATGTGTCGAATGCCAAGGCCGTCATCCATCGTGAACACTCCGGCGTGCATGGGACATGTGCTAGGCGTCCTGAACGCGAAAGTGCTCACGAGCGGACCTGTCGTCTCAAACTTAGTAAATAATAGACGAGAGCTCCAAACGTGGAAAACGTGGTAACTCTTGGTTCTCCCACTTCTCCCGACAGCCCTTCTCCTTGCGGCTCTCTTTGCCCGTGTTCCATATGGGCTGCAAGTTTCAGCAGTGCTCCTACTCGTCTCCGGAAGCATACTCTCTTTCCAGACACGTGCAACGGCGCTAAGTCCAAACACATCGACCGGCCGGGCCCGCTCCTACCTCGCCACGAGGTTCATTCGCCCCGGAAGTTCATGTCGATTACGGATGGTGCCCTTTCTGATCAGGCTCCAGCATCTCAACTTCGTGTACACCCATTACTGTGTTACCAAGATGTCATGGCGACCGTAAGTAAGACCGATGTTCTCATAACATCTGTTCCAGTTTCTGTCGCAGAAAAGAAGAGCACTGCCAGCCCACGCATAGCGGATGAGATCATCTCAATTCTGAGGGATTCCGATTTCTTTCTCGCGTGCCTCGGAGATCGCGGTCCCTCTTCGAAAGTGTGTCGTTCGCTTATACTCGCTATTGTCGGGAAAGGGCTTCACTGTTAGGGATTCTCTGCATTTTGGTATTGGACCACAGCGGTACGTCCTTTAGAGCTGCATACTTCCAGGACTCTGTCGAGAACCTGTACAATCAAATACCGCAACCTAACACAGACCATTTCTACTATCAAACTGGGTGTGACCTCCAGCAGAGCTTAACACATCTCTTTGCCCATCCGAAAGAAACTGACATGCCCTCTCAAGTTTGTCCAGACCTCGAGGAAATGTTCACGAGTACCGGGCTGAACGGTGTTTTCTAGGATACAAGGACGTCGGGGACCCACTACTTCGTAGGTTAAGTATAGATCTGTATGGACCAATCTGCCATTAAACCCAAAGTTAGTGCTCCCGTCGTCTACTTCGGGCATATCACACTCCTCGATCTCACTGCCACTGTCCGTCGACGCTGCATAATGTCCCGGCACACCGTCGTTGGCTATCTCACTGTCCCCTCTTCCCTAATATGATCTACAGAACCTTCGAAGTCATTCTTCTGTCATCATCTACTCGCGCATCACACACCAAAACCTCCACACTGCACTCTGTGGGGCACGCTCTGCTATCGCCTCTATCTGAAAAAGCCCTTGCAGACTTCATATGTTCAGATGCCTCCTGTCGTCACCAGATATTGTCATGCCATTCTCACCAGCTACTGCCGTGACATACCCGAAGCGAGGATTACCATCGGCACTCCCACAAGCCAAATCCTCCACTATTGCGATGCACCTGCAGATCTTCTCACTTTGACCCCCTCATTCCTGCCGTGCACCACGCAGTCCACCGTCCATTTCTGCAGAAAAGTGGCCGACCTGAAGGCAGGCGCCGTTGCTCATGCATTGGTAGGCAAGCCGCCTCAAGTACGGGATGCCATCGCCAGAACGTAACGAACCGTCGCTTCGTCATTCTTGGAGAAGCTGTCATCCTTTGCGGAGATATGCCCGGTCGTTTCGTCCAATTCTGGTCTCGACATGCATTCCATTTTCGGTTCCAAACCGCCGCATAGTTTCCAATCTGGAATCTTCACGCTAATCAAGACCTGCATGGTTCTTAGGCCTTCCCCACCTGTCCTATCCATAGAGCAAGCTCTCGCCTGGAACGTTGCAAAAGCAGTTGGGAACCATCCGCACTGCTTTCTTTCGCGGAATCAACACAGTTTTGGCTTCCTTGCCGAGAGACCTCTAGGTTCACTGTCTCGTCTCCGACTTTTCTGCTCCCGAAAGAGGCAGTCGTCTAGACGGGCTTTACACAAATAGAGGAGCACTTCGCTTGTTTGAGGACAAACACTACAAATCCATTGGCATTGTCTTTCAGATTTTCGCAGGAATCGTAGACCGTAGCTGAGACAAGGCTTACTCCGCGCCTCTCATATTGGTTTCCCATCAGTACGTAGATACTCCAATGATCAGCTCGAGATAGAGACTACAAGAGCACTGAAGCTTCGTCGAGGTGCACAACCTGCAGGAAGGTGTGCATATCTCCGGAGCCGGCGGGCTCCACATCTGCGGGGACCCGTACCTGACCAGGCTCAACACGGTGAAGTTTCATCTCCTCGCCCACCGTGGAGATCTTGTTCGCATCCTCGGAGACCGACAACACCTACACGCCAGTGTTTACAAACACGCTTACACCGTATCTAAGAAAGACTCTCCCCGCTTCGTTAAGCAAAGGGTAACGACCAGGGACGAAACCGCCCGCCCAATCCAGCGCTTGGACAACCTTGGTGGCACCTGATTTCAAGTCGTCTCTGTACCACAGTCTGTTCTCGTCAAAACGCGGCACAAAAATTCAAGAAAAGGGGCACGAGGCGCATCTTTTCAGGGAAGCCTTCTGAATGTAACTTCGTGAACCTGCTCACCTCAGAACCCTTGCCATGCTATATCTCGGAAACTAAGAAGGTCGCCTCACCGGCGCGATAATCCGCCCACTCCTCGGAGAAGCTTCTGACATCTGCCTGGACCTTCTTTTCCCATTTGGTGACGAGGGTACAACACTGCTACTGTTTGTTGGCCGTGCTGAGCTTCTCCAGCACCAGTCGGGCTCAAAATTGTGACACTCTCGAAATTACCGCCGTCAAAAATGCTTATGTTGTTGGCGGCTTATTTACCTTCTTTCACGACGACAATCCCGATGCAAATGTAATTGGGCTCGGCCCAACGAGCAAGCATATAGCTCAGCATGTTTATGCAAAAAGCTGCTTCGGACCAGCGAGACGGTAGCTTGGTGCTGCAGACCGTTGGAGACAGAAAACACACAGACGCGATATGAGTGGCTCAGATTCCTTCTCTATTCTGTGTCCGTGAACTTGACTCGCTGTAATCTAGTGAGTATGCCTTCACCTTGTACATGGATTGTAGTGCACCAGTCGACGCTGATGTCGACATGCGCGATTACGTCTACCTGGGATGGTTTACAGATAAGAATGTAAGACGTACACAAAGTGCCGTCTTGCTGCTGGAGATAAAGCTACAAAGGCGTAAATGTTTTGCTCTTCCCAGGTCTGGCTTCCCTAAGGCGTCTGCTATCGTACAGACAGCTCGCGCGGTGTAGTCAAATTGTGACATTTCCTCGTTAATCCATCAGCTCCACTGGCTCTGCCATTGCGTGTACATAAACAGGCTGTGCAGAGACCGTGATGCAAGGCTAGTCCTGTCCGAACTCTCGTCTCCAAGGCAAATGCTGTTCTCTCCGGATTCCAATAAAGCAAAAAAGAACTACTATATCCTCAATGAGCTATCAACATGCGAGCATGGTTTGATTCCGCCCTCCTGTTCTATGCGCAGATAGCTATTGGTGCTGTACTCGAACAAAATCACGCGAGGAGAGGTCCAGATTTGTGGCTAAAATCCATGACAGACGAGATGTGCTGTTGCAAAATTCACATAGTCCCTCGCTTGACTCTCCGCTTGCAACTTAACAACAGACAACACTACCAAGCGAACTCGAAATATTCTTCCAGAATCACGTCTTTCTAACTAACACATCCAGGTTGTTCTCCGAACCCACTCTGACAATGTTCGTGGTTTGTTTTGCTACCCGCGTTCTATATTTACGCGTTGGGCATATCAATTTTTGTTATTATAATTAGTCGTATTCATTGCTTTTTCTAGGACTCGAGGGGTACCTCTTTTGGAATCCGTGCCATCCCCCTGATGACACCAATCCATCCTGTTACCCTCTGACGGAGATAAAGCCCACTGAACCATAGAAATGGACGGAAACATCTTTTTCGGGACAATGCAGCATAGCATGCTGTTAATGGTTCCAATCATCTGCGCGGTGACGAAGGGTAGATACTTGGGAAACATCAGGCTATAGGGTCGTTGGACCTCGTCCGCACGGCTGCCAATATGCTGCGTATAGAAAACCCCTGTTATCCGCCAGGCCTCCAATCCTACGACCTGTATGATGGTATTGGAGGCAGACGTCCGCTCTAGCCCAGCCCGGCCCCCTCGAGCCTCGTGAAGGACATGTCTCCCTAGAGATTATCGAAGCAATATGTCACCCTCCCGAAGATCAAACACCTCGCTCTGCACAAAGTAATATCTACATGCCAGAACCTTGAACTTGCCGGGGCGCCAACATGCCAAGTTCGGAGTTGCGCCATTCTCGCCTGAGCTCGCTAGCCTCATGCAGGCTTCAAGCGCCTCATAGGAGAGCTCCGCCCTCTCACCGTCCAACACAAACGTGGTTTTCCGCGACATGAAGAACAAATATCTGAGGCAGTGGAAGAACTCGTTTGTAATGTTCCTCTTCGGAGCGATCATCAGGTCAGATATTGTCGGAATCATCCTAACACATAGAACATGGTTTGCCGAAATAGCCTACTCGCACTCGCGGCCGGATTTGAACTCCAAGAAAAAGGATGACTAGCTCCTGGTTGGGAGCTCTACACGAACTATTGCAGCCAGAGCCGCCGCCTCCGCGTAGTACGACCGCATGTGGTACTCTCTAAGATCGGTAGGGACGACTGGTGGAATCAGTATGGTACCCTCCGACCTGTCCACGAAAATCTTCTGCGGCTCGCAGAGCTCACCGCACTGTGACCTGTCCAGTTTCGGGGCGTGCCAGAACCTGTACGGTCTAGCTCAGCAATTTTGCGGTAGAACCATTTGAGGTTGTCCTTCCTGTTGTTCTTGGAAACGTGAACGTAATTCGGCCCCGATCGGGTTATACGCTCGCGACTTTAACCCGTCCTGATGGCAGCACACAGTGTAGCCCACCAGAGGCTTCTATAGTGTGAGTGCTGCAAGGCGCCTGTAGGCTGTCGCTGTCGTGCTTGACATCCATGAATTTGGAAGGAAGTTGCGAGAGGCCGGAAATTGTGGCCTCATTCGTCACGTGCGAGGTCTAGATGCTCTTCACGAGCTTACCGCAACTTCTCTTTACAGTCGCTGGACCTTGTGTTGAGAGCAGCAAACGCTTCCTCCTGCGACAGGACCAGGCTCATCTGGATCGCAAGCATGCCTTGGAGCTATTCGATTCGCTCACGCGAGATCGATTATGTGCAACCTACTGCCGAACTCTTATCTTTTGTCCGGGACGGCTTGTGCGGAGGCGACGGCCAAGAATAGCTGCCACCCGGTTGCCTAGGAGAATATAGGGTTGCACGAGGAGTCTATCCCGCTTTGATCAGGATCTACCACCGCACAGGGGTGGGAATGACGGGCTTCTGGACGAGCGATGCAGACAGAACTCCGGCCCAGACTGTGAGGTTGGCTGTACTCGAGCTACCGTCGCAGACAATAGTCGAATGGCAAGCAGGCACCCAGTTTTCCGCACAGCCTGGATGAACCACTGGGGTTGCAGTAGGACCACGTGGTGCCAGAACAGTAGCATAGTCGGCCTGTTGACCTTCCTGACCAAACAGAGACGGCCCGGGAGTTGTCTAAGGTTGCCTGACCCGCTGTAACCTATCTCGCGCGACCTACTAAGCTGTACTAAACGGGCGGCATGGTGCAGCTACAGCGATAGCCACTGCCGTTGCATCATCGTCCCGATCCCGCTGTTCGTGAGTCCACTTCCGAGATTTTTGTATCGGAATTTCCCGTCACTTCTCTCTGGTTCGCGAAGCCCTGAAAATCGCGCTGCTCCGCAGATAGTACAGACCGGACCGAGACGCGGTAACGAGCACACATTCGAAAACAACTGTGCAGTGCAAGTCCGAGCTGGCACTAGCAGTGGGGCCCTCGTAAAGTCACAGACGCGCTGGCAATGACCACAGACGTGTGGAGTATTACAAACGTCAAACAGCATGGCCAGATATTGAGGCTGAGGGCCCCCTAATAACCGATCCGCAAAGTGATGGGACTTCAGGCCTGAAACGTGTCACTAATAACAGGGGCCGGGAGGCACTCGCGTGAAAATACATGCCCAGATGGAGGTTTTTTCTGGGGCTTCAGCTTGCATATCTTTCTACTTATTAGTTCTCATATGAGCAGATCCGAGCTCCTTTATAGCAGTGGCATCAACCAATCTTAAAACTGAAATACTTTTTAATCTTACGATATACAATTGTACAACTTCTCGTTGCTGTCAACTTGCGGATTGCGTTGTTTGCACGCTTCGTCCGATACGCGTATAACCAGTTTAGCACATGAAGTCTGGGCCGGCCGTGCTGGGGGGGACATCTCCAGCACAGCCAGAGTAAAGGTGGAGTGAAATGTTCCCGTTCGCTACCTTTTCGTCGTGGTAAGAATGGTTGGCCCTACGACGGAGGAAGAAAGTTGGTCTGTGTTGAAATATATCGACTGCGCCGTAGGTCTCACTTTTCCACTCCAAGTGACTATACTTCTTCGGACCCTACGTACTGTCAGATTTGGGATGTTCTAGGCCCACTGCGCACCAGTGGCTATACGAAACACAAAGCAGGCTCTGCTCCGCATATGTATTGCGAAGGACGGAAACTCTACTTTTGAGCCTCGTGATACAGTCACACGTCCTATCGTCGGAGCGCCTTAGACCGATGCCGGTCCCCGGCGCCCGTCGAATCTGGAACTTTGTGGGCAAAACATAATGTATCCCTCGTTTCCGTTCCGCTTTGGGCACAAGTAATTCTGAGGAGTTAGCGCGTTTTTTTACACTACGTCTCCTGCCGTATGACTTCGGCATTATTGTGGGTCAGAGAGTGCAGCCGAACATTAACCGGAGTAGTTCTCGGTTTTTTAGAGCCGATGACGGCGCATGAAGTGCTTTGCGGTCAACCATACAGTACCGCGGATTCAGCCGCGATTCACTTAATAGTATGGAGGGACTCAGGTAAGCATATCCGCCTCGGACAGTGTATAGGTCATCGTGCGCCGTTGAGGTGGGGAACGTGGGATGTAGAACTAAAAGGCACCGGAAAGTTGGCACTCTGAGCCGAATGGTTTGCTAGGAACTAAACCGCGATTGGTAGATATGGCCATTAGCCTCTGTGTTTCCGTAAATGGATGCAGCCGTCCACTGCATGCAGTACGAGGTCTAGCATTACCCGTGATTTACTACAAATGTTGCAGTTCCGGGTCTAGTATCACTAGACACGGACGTCCACCACGTAGACGTCCGAGTCTAGTGGTACTAGACCCTGAACTGCAAAATGTGTAGTAAATCACGGGTATTACTAGATCACGTACTGCACTTAGTGAACGACCGGGTCCAGTATTACTAGCTGATATACTTCGGACTGTGGAAGTCCGGGATGCAGTAATACTACATGGCGTACTGCGACGTGTGAGAGTCCATTCCTTGTTTTACCGCTCAGCAACGGCACTTTTCGCGGTTCCGAATTCACTTTTGCTCCATCCGATACTGCGAAAAGTGCAGCTGCGCAGCATACTTACTGAGAGTAAACGAAACGTTCACTGCGTGCGCTGAACGTCTGGTCGCATTCTACTATATTTCCGCACTGCTACATGAATAGTACTTTTACGGTATTTGGACGGATCAACGTTTTCACCATCATGCCCCACCATCACCCGCAGTCCCTTACCGTGTCCACCTCCACCAGGTCGCACTCCGAGAATCGCATTGACCCCCAAGCGCCTCGCTAATGTTGAACGACGCCTTCCATCCCACCCACCATCCCTTCCAGCTTGTATACCACACCTCACCGTCACCCGCACTCCCTCACCATCACCACCTCCAACAGCCCATACTCCCCGCATTGAACCGAATACCGAACGCCTCGTCACTCTTGAACGACGGGACCCCTCCCGCCCGCCTTCCCTTCCAGATTGTCCACCACTTTCCACCACCACTAGCGTTGCCTCGACCTGTCCACCTGCAACAGCCGGCACTCCCAGCATCGCATCAAATACCGAACGCCTCGTCACCCTTGAGCGACGCCACCCGTCGCGCCCACCTTCCCTTCCAGTTTGTCCGCCACACTCCACCACCACCAGCGTTGCCTCGACCTCCCCACCTGCAACAGCCGGCACTCCCAGCATCGCATCAAATACCGAACGCCTCGGCACCCTTGAGCGACGCCACCCGTCGCGCCCACCTTCCCTGCCCG